>CAKNWW010343763.1:0-11436 GCA_932074435.1 Andricus kollari
TCGGCAATTTACGAGAAAATAGTGA
The DNA here is from genome assembly GCA_932074435.1 of Andricus kollari. Taxonomy (NCBI): domain Eukaryota; kingdom Metazoa; phylum Arthropoda; class Insecta; order Hymenoptera; family Cynipidae; genus Andricus; species Andricus kollari. Next base: position 26 of record CAKNWW010343763.1, read on the forward strand.
AATCATCGAAGGAAGAAGCACGCGATCAGTCTTCCAAGAACTCAGGCATGATTTACATGTCTCAGAATATCTTAAAAACAATCTCTCAACTTCAAACCGAGAAAGAAGATTTATTTGAATATTTGATCAGAGAAGTTTAAAACTTCTTGATAAAAATGCTCAGGCTGATCAAACAGCTTTATCTTTCTTCGTCTCTAAAAACTCACGATTCAATCTCGTTTCTCACTTCCTCTCCCACTTTTTGCCTTTTTTTCTCTCTTTTTTGGATCCGGTACCATTCCTAACTCCTCACATAAAACTGCACTCATTCCCTTATCGTGATCTTCTTTCTGATTTTTTTTTATCCTATCCTGGGAGTGTTTCATTCACAGGTAGACGAGGCAGGTCGCGACTGTTGAGTTGCGTTCACTGTCTGTGAATCGCGAGCACGCCATCTTCATAATGCGTGACCAATTGACCATTGGCACCACTGCACCACTATGATGAACTCCAGGAAGTCTCTTAAGCTTAATTCGCGACAAGCCACCCGAGACTCGCCTAAAGTCTACAATTAGACACGAGGATAGTACACTACAGTGATTTTAACGCCAGCAAATAACATTTGAAATTCATCCAAGAAGCTGCTGCGTTCAAATTCTTGAAACCCCGGGAGTGAATTTCATCCATCTTATTAGCGACAATGTGCTCACCAATTTTGAGAGTAAAGCACCAGCTATTAACCGACAGCTGTTGCACGCGACTATTATGTTGCAAAAGGAAAATATGAACAGGTGACAACTGGACATCAGAAGTCTTATGGTTTTATGGAGAAATCGTGTTCGTTTCTCATTTGAGTGCTACTTGCTAAGTGCACTTATACTGATAAAATATATGGGCGATTCGTGTGATATAGTTCGAGAAACAGAGCAAAGGGACAATTAGCTAATGATAATTTCGAACCAGTTTAATGTTCCCTGAGCTTGTAGTCATTTGAGTGTCCCTATAAATTTCTTCAGCAGACATGAATGATCATCTGTGTTATCGAGACGCTTTATTCCCCAAATTCTTCTTTCCCGAATGTTTGACCTTATTCCTATTTTTTGAATTTACCTTTTGCCACAATCTTCACTTCATCGAAAAACACCGATCATCTTGAGAGAGTCAACCTTTTGGACAAATGTCAATTAAGCAAGTGGTAATACGAACAAATAAAAAATGGGGTAACCCAAGTGGTAATATAAAACAAATAAAATCAATTTTCCTCTCAAATTCATCATAGTACCCTGTGGTTCTAGAGTCACGATATTGTGAAAAAGAAGACATTTTTATATTGATATATTTGATCGAAGATCTTGAGTTGGTTTTTGATCATTAAGCTTATCTGAGCGGAAGCCCAAAAGGAAGGACCGCATGTTAAATTTACACCGGTTCTGAGTACCGAAGGGTAAGTCAGATCAAATTTAGCGAGGCGTTTGTCGTACGTTTATTTTCGTTATATTGGTAGTCGTCGAAAACCATTGCAGGAGAAGTCGAGCCCGGACCGCCACTCATTATTTATCGAGGGAACCTCGTACCAGTATCACGTGGGACGACGTACGCACTGCCTCACTGGACATGCATAATTTATCGCGCACCTTTTTGCAGATGGCAAATGTAGTACCGGCTGTAAAAGACACATTCGTTCCACAACATCACGGAAGATGCCATTTTTTTATGCTAACGCTTGCCGACAAGATTAAAAAGTATTTCTCTAAGTGACAAAACAACAAAGAAAAAATCATAATAAGGTGTCCAAGTTAATCTAAATTTGATGATCTTCAATCTGACTTTGATGTCATATCATTTTTCTTGTAATCTTTTAGTAGCTTTGCTCGCGATTCTGGGGGATTATAATCGCGCAATGAATCTTTCTGTGATCCGGATAACAGTCCGCGGATTCTGTGATAGCAAGAAGCAGAACACCTTAAATCAACGCCTCGCAAAGGAAAGAGCGAGTGGTAATTGAGCCATAACCCTCGGTTGGTGAACACACAAATATTTCAGCGCCCGGGAGCTCTCTCATAATTTAACGCTCATAATTAAGTTGCGTCGCAGAGTCAACTCTCTGGAACCTTATACCTCCTATAGTATACGGATGCATGCATTTTTTATTCATTTTTTATCTCATGGGGGGCCTTCACTTCGTCTATTTTGCTCATTACTACTCTGGCGTCTTCCATCATAGTGAACGATTTATGTAATTACTCTATGCCATGTGCACTCGATTAAGAAAATATTTTCCAGCTGTCTCTATTTATTAATTTACAAGAGTAATTTTAGATATGAACAATATATGCAGAAAATATAAAGCATTTCGGAATGAGCGATCTTGGTGTGTTTTTCAAGAAATAAATGTGCTTAAAAAGGAGATTCTAGAAAAGAGAGAAGGGAAGAGATAGTCAGGTAATATAATACTCTGAAAGGCTTGATCCCCTCGGACATGCATCATCGGTAGCGACTCTGTTGTCGCCGTATTTCTTAGACCTTTTCCCCGTGGTTGCAAGTTGCCTTGGTGCACGTTTTCTTCTGCCGTCATGGCTGGCTTATCAGGAAGAAGCGAAGAACTTGCTGGAAGCTTCCACTCCATTTCAGTTGCAATAGTGGAATACGAGCTCTAAATAAAAAAATGGTTATCTCCAGATGCTTCTGATAGAGTCTAAATATTCAGACCTAAAAGGTTCTGCAATCGAGTTACATAATGAGAATATTACCATCATGTTTGACACAATCTGATAGACTGTGATCTGCTATTTGTGTATCTGATGTTGAAATATCAGATATGCAAATCCGATATAAACTCTCAGATATATATTTGCTCGAACAAAAAGACTCCCTGGACGAAAGGGAATGAATGAAGTGAGTCAAAATGGGGGAGTAGTACTCGATCATCCGTGAGCTCCTCGCCAAGGCAGCTTAAGTTATTACGGGTACGCATGCGTCGAGTATGATTTATCTTAAAGTAGTGGAATATAGATAGATACCTTCAGCGAGACTTGGTGTGGTGACCGCCTTGGTATCGCGATATAGTAGATCTCGTGAGATAGCAGACGATCGTATTTGTATCGCGACACCTGCACGCGATACTCAATGTATCACTGGGCTTAATGGACGACAAGAAGGAATAGGCATGATAGCAGCCGCCCGTGATCCTCGCACCACTATCAGATTCATCCGACAATGGCGCCCCGCTAAGAGACGCACTGCGTTTATTGCGGGTCTTGCTGACCGAGCTCAAGGTCGTCGGGATTAAAAATTAAAACTGCCGCCAACATCCTCGATATTTCATCCTTTCTCGCCAATAGGGTGATTTACTTACCGGGATCGAGTTTGTGAATGGTTTAACCACGGATGACAAATAGGTGTAGAATGTAGAGTGCACTGTAGAACTTTGGTGGATTCTGTTTGGTTTAGATGTTCTATACGGTGGATAAATGACACCTGCAGAAATTTCGAATAAAAAAGGTTTTTTTTGCAAGTGTTGGTCGGATTTCATTTTCAGAGATGCGTTTTTATGTTTCTAAGCATCAGACTTGGTTGGTAAGAGGATTCGGCGTATCACGGCAGGGGTCCTTTGGAGGGTCCTGCAGGGTTATGCCGCGTCGTATGTCCACCAGGAATCGCGGGTGTCACCACATAAACCATTCCTACGAAAGTATCAGGTTACGGAGCTCCTAAGCCCCTCGTGTCGTACCTACTCCTCTGATATAAATATACATACTTACGGATAGGTACACGCCTCCTCAAACCATCAAGAATGATGGATGCTGTGAACCATTTGGAAGAATCTTTTTCATCTTAAGAATTTCATAAAGTTTCGTGAGAAAATGCACAGTCCTCGAAAGTATAACAGTTTCTTCCAAACACATAATTATTTGTTTTCGTGTCTCAAAAATGTTGCGACTCAAAAATGTTGCTACTCAAAAATATTGCTACTCAAAATTACACCGAATCGGGCGTACTTTTGAGGATCGGCAGCTAACAGTGAGATTCTGATTCAATAACCTGGTTGCAGGAAACTTCAGTAGGGAAGTTCGAGGATGTACTGCGAATCTTTGCAGATCTTTCATCTTTTTTTTTTTGAGAAAGGCATTTCTTTGCGTTCATATGTTTTATTTTATGAATAATGTAGCGAGCGGGCTACTGCTGTCGCCATTGAACTGAGGATACTGTTGCGCGTGGGACGCTACGTGACTGCTGCCGGCTCCTTGCATTAATCTAGATCATAGCATTATATTACATACCCTGATCTTCTTGTTGGCATTCCGTTACCTTAGCGCCCTCAACGTTTTTCTCAAGTAGATGTATGTACTACTATCACGTAATAATTGCTCTCACGTACTTTCAGTATTCTTCAAGATATCCATCTTATCTTTTCGCAAATCATTGTATCATAGTCTCATTTTATTTAAAAATAACAATAAAAAAGAACAGTTAGTACACATAGTGTTTTTTTTCAAAATTAATAATTCTTTTACTCCCATCCATGGATTTTGTTTCAATAGTAAAAAAAAATTATGCGTTTGGATTTATATGTGGAAAAATGCACAATAATGAAAAATTCATATAACTCTCAGTTTTCGTCGAAATCCTTTGTCAAATAACGAAAGTAACCTTCTTTCAAAACTAAAAATTAAGTTCGAGGGAAAATGAAAAATTTGGATATTTTTAGAATAGCGGATCTATAAGGGATGAAAACATTGGTATTAAAAATAACGGTCAATGTGCAGGTCGATCATATTTGAAAAAAAATTATCAATTTCTCCATTTTTGCAACAGAAACGTTTTAAACTGGGCTAAAAAAACAAGTTTATTTTGAAATAAAGAATAAAAAAGGTGGTGACGGCTAAAATTTTGAAAAAATCCAAGATCGCGGCTGTTCAACGATATATGTTATAATACACTTTTTTCAAATTTAAACTTACACCATATTGGATTTTTTCAAAATTTGTTGTATTATTGATTATTATACAGTTTCTGAAAGCGAACTGACCTATTTTGCTAATTTTGAGAAGTTTTCGTTAAGAATGGAGAAATAATTCATCCTAAATTATTTAATCATCCGAAATATTGAATTTTTTCAAACTTTTGAGTTTTGAATATCAGAATTTGCTTTTTAGTAATTAGCAAGATTTTTTAAGGATGTTTAGGTCCCTATTGTTGATAATCATATAAAATAGCATTTTTGATCATCCTTTCTGGGTCTAACATTAAAAATTTTTTGGTTCACCTGATGATTTAAAAATTATAATTCCATGATGATATTTCCGAGGGTTTATTCACTTTAAAAATAATTTTAATTCCGTGACCCAAATAATTTAAAAATTGGCATTAGCGATTTAAGATTACAGATCTCTGACTGTGGCTCGATGGATTTCATGAGTTCTTTCAAGAATCTTTTAATAATTAGCGAACATTTTCGAAGACGCTAAATCTTGGGATCTCCGAAATCTTGAAAATCTTAATCTGATTTTTATGATTCTGAATTTATGATTTTTTTTATTCTATAGTGAAACAAGATTTCCGACGTAAACAACCCCTGAGATTTCATAGTTTAAAAGAGGCTTTCATTGAAAAATTGAGAAATTAATCATTTTATCTTGGATTTTATCGAAAATCTTGTGGTTGCAAATTATTCCATCACTTTTAGAAATAAATTCCCTGTTTTGCCATGTTTGAGAGGCTTCCATTAAGAATTGCAGAAATTAATCATTTCTTTTTTAAATTTTACCAGTTAATATCTGAGATATTATCAAAACTTCGATGATCGTTGATGATTCCATCATTTTCGGAAATAAATTCTGCAGCTACTTTATTGATTGGCACAACCATTAAGCCTGTTGGTGTTAGACTTCTATTTCTACATATTATGTAGAAGCAATTATTAAAACTGCAAAACAGGGTTGTCCTGTAGTTTGAAAAGTGGTGATTTTAGGAAGCGCGTAGTAAAAATCACAACATTTATAGCAGAGGCCAAATTTCAACTCGTGTCAGTAACGATTGAAAAGAGGAAAGTATGCAGCCGAATGGTACCACCGGGTGTCTCGGTTCGGCTGCCGTTGCTGACTAATGCGACGAGAGCACGGCATCGTAAAATGCATTCGGTGTCTGTATCGAGGACAGCGACAAAAGTACATCTCTCTTGGAACGAATATCGATGCGAATCTACGATTGGTGCTTCCAGTTCAATAAACGAGTTTCATGCTTCTCACGTCTCACGTGCGTGGTATATATGAACTTACAATTCAAATATACTTCGACAGTAGCATTCAGACTATCCAATAAAACGAAACATATAACTTGTTCGATTGCCCTCTCTGCCATAATTTATCCCACAAAAGAAACTTGTTCTTGCTTACAAATTGAAAAATAGATACAGCGTTTCTTTTCCTTGATAAGAATTATTGCTTAATCTTACTTTCAGATTTCTTACAGTCTCTAAATTACATTCGCAGTTTAAAAATACGTAAATATAAGGTTGCTGAAAAGTCGTCGCTACTTGGTTTACCGCATTTCAAAAAGCAGAAAAAAAAGGCTGAAAGGAAAGAAACCACGTGCTCGAGCGAGTGTGCGAACGCACGGCAAGTGGTCCAGTGTCGCATAAAAGATTTCCGACTCTTTGTGGAGGCAGTGTTTAGGCTGCGTGCTAGTATATGGGCTTTTCTCGCACGGCTTATAATACACATTGTATAATAATGTAACGCATATGGCGCATCTTGTAAAACTCTGCGGGTCGTCCGGCGCGAACCGTCGTGTTGCAAACCGTGAATGAGGTTACTCCCGGTTGCGAGCTCATTCATCGGCTAGGGAAGAGAGAGAAAAAAAAGGGGGAGGAAGAAGGATGTAGGAAGAAACGGCCGCTCCTCGTTCGGCAGATTCTTATAGTTATAGTTTTACCCCTTGTTACCCTCGGCCAGCTAGACCAGTCGATTGCACAACACGGTTCGACAGATCCGATTAGGCGAAAAATATGCGGTCCTTCCCGCTGAGTGTTGGCTCACACACTCAAATAGGATCAGCCAATGACAATGTGTTTCGAGTCAAGAGACCCCGTCAAAAGATCCGACGATTCTAATCCCTTAGATTAGCTTTAAACCTCTCGACACTTCCTTTCGAGATGTGTTTGCCATAAATAGTTTTGATCTCTAATCTGGAGAAAATGGTAGATTCTGGAAATTTATTAGAATTTTGGGAGTTGGTAAAAGATTTCGATGATTAGAATTTTCTTTGAGAAGTTTGCGACCAGCCAAGATGTCTTTGAAAGTGTCCGGTCGATTACAAAAACAGGCTTGATGAGAACCATTTAAGATATGATCTCAGAAATTTATTAGAGGATTAGTGTTTTAAAGTAAAAGAATGGTAATCAGATAATGAAACTTTGTCTAGCTGCTGGCAAGGCTATAAACTACTGACCCGAGTCAAGTATCTTGAGAACACCCTGGCCATTGTCTGACGAGAGACATCTTGATCTCCTCACAGCAGGCGGCCCAGTCAGAATGACTCCTCTGAGTCTCAAAGAATTTTCAACAGGAGTGACATTAGTGGTAGCATTACCTAATGACAGATGACTGTATTTTCACTTCTGTAAATCCAGTGTCATGATATATACTGAAAACAAATCCAATACTTAAATCCTTGATAAAAGGGGTGAATAAACTTTGGAATGGAGACATTGCGGACACTTTAAAGTAAACGATAACCGAGTTTCATTTACTGCATTAGCAAAACCACGTTTTTCCAGACCATCAGGTCGTTATAAGATCGGGCACGTCTCTATCTAGTTCCTCGGTACGACTCGGGGAACGTAATATATTTGGAGGTTGAGATAGGTAGGCAGGTTGGCTGGTAGGTAGCTGAGGAAGATATCGGACAGATAGGCGGTCGGCGTTGGTAATGGAGACTGTAGGGTGCCGCTAATGCAGTAGCGATGTCATGCTGCCTGCATCACTACATTCTCCCCCCTTTTTTTATCACCATATCGCAAACGTACTTAGGCTTTTTCAAACGGATTTCTATCAAATCCGAGAAACCAAACATTTAAAATACAATGAATAATAACCATCTTTATTAATTTTTCTGTTTCAGAATGTTTGGCAGTATGAAGAGGTGTTCAAGATGTCAAGCAGCGATACTTGCTTCCGAATTGGTGATGAGGGCCCGTGAATTGGTGTTCCATGTGAGATGTTTTTCTTGTGCGGCTTGTGGAGTGCCCTTGACAAAAGGGGACCATTTTGGGATGAGAGACGGGGCTGTTTTGTGCCGACTTCATTACGAAATGGGAGCAGAAATGCATCCGTCGCAGAGTCCACCCGTTCCTGTTTATCCCCCGGGACCACACTATCCGGGTCAACCATTCCCCTCCCCGGAATTCTTGCACCATCATCCTCACGGACCCCATGGTCCCCATCCACATCACACCATGCATCCCCATCAGCATTCTCACGTGAGTCCCGTTCCTCTCCAACCAACGACGCCAACCGGCCCTGATGGTGGATCACCCCCCAAGGTGCCCTCCTATTTCAACGGATCGGGTACCAACGTTCCACCACCGAGGCAAAAGGGTAGACCGAGGAAACGGAAACCCAAGGACCTCGAGGCTATGACTGCTAGTCTAGGTGAGTCGGACAGTCTTTTATCATCAGTGCTAATAGGCTAATGATAGTTATGTAATAAAAACAATAGTTGGATCCTCAACAGTACTGAGGTTCCCTCTGGAAACAATTCGAGTGATTGTGGGCAACTCTTTGTAAGAACCTACTGGTGATTCTGGTCATTATCAGAGACTTCATCATCTTCGGGCTACATTTAACCCGGTCTCTATAGTAGAGCACCAATGAAGGAGAGATTATATACTATGATGGTGGAAACTGGTAAGGTGTCCGAAAACGAATTTCGAATCAGGGGGCAACCATTGTTTCCCACGGTTGGTCAACATGGAGTTTTTGGGCCGTGACTCTGCCCACGCGCAACAGGAACGCTTTGTTGGATCGGATTCGTGAATTTATGTCGTTGCGACAAATTTTATCGGGGTTCGGTGGCAAACGCTGCTCGCCCACGCGTCCATAAATCACCCCGGATCGGATTCGAATCTGGTCCACGATGTAGCATTAAGGTGCATTCATACGACATGGGAGGATGATCCTGATCGAGAGGGATGATAACCAACAAATTTACAAATGGTCTTAGAGTCCGAATAGAGGTTTCTAAATCACTGGTTATATAAGGTTGTTCGCTTCATAGGAGAGTTTATTCAAAAGTCAAAATAGTTTCTAGTTTAGGATCACTTTGAAATTGAACTTAGTAAAAAGAATGATAATGTTAAATCTCGAGAAAATGGCCTCGACTGACAATAACCTAAATTCATCCTCTGTTGATCGCCCGATAAGGGGCGTGTTTCGAAACTACGCGAACGTAGGATTCTTTGGTGACAAGGAGTCCCGTGTTCGAAGTGTGATTGTCATCGCAAACTTTACACCAGTTTCGAGTACCTGCAACGCACTAGATTTCAGAAGTAAATCTTCTTTCAACAGCACAGGACGTGAAGTCTCTTGTATATCTTGCCATCAACAAGGTAGGAATTTAGAGCCATAAAACGAGGCACAGTTAGCAGACATGACTTTAGAATTTACTGCTTAACTTCCAACTTAAATTTAATCGAATCATTATAAAATCTTGACAAGTGGGAACTGTATTCTTGAAACAAATAAGATGGATGATGATAATCCAATCTTCAAGGATGCTACTGGATCAAGAAACCCGAGAAAGTTTGTTTTCAGATTCTTTAAAAAATCTCAAAACTTAACTGTTTAACTCAGTCCATTTTTTCCGTTAGTTGGTCATTGGTTTCATGATGCTTTCTCATCGAATCGGTTTTCATAATTACAACAAACAAAATCTGCAAGAGAGTGCAATTTTTTCCGTTAGTTTTCCAGATAAAAATGATTCCTGAGTTTTGCTGATAGGTGTCTGTGGTCGATAATCATGATAATGTGAAGTCATGTGAAGATTCCTGGTTTAAGGCAGACGAGTCGCGACTCTAGACGCTGTTCGATGCGTATCACGGCTCATTAACTCCTCTGGTGCAAATGAGAGGGGTGATAGTGTATATGCGAAAGACCAAGGGCTACACAACCAATTACAACTTTATGCAGCAAATAGTTTGTAAACACGATATCTGCTCACTATAAATGCGTCACTACTTCCATTTCCTTCTGATTACCCGATTGTAAATCAATTATCGTTACCTCTTAGACCGTCAAACCCGTGGGTACTGCAGAAGTATTACTAGATACCAGTGAACTTTTGTAGTTCATTTCTAAACCAATCTATTCAGATTATTATTTTTTCAAACTAGAAGAAGCTATTTTAGATTTTACCAACTTTACAGGAGAGGCTTTTCAAAATTAGGTAGTGTGAGCTGTAAGATCAGTATCAAGTTGGTTTCCTCTTCAATTGCCCTGTATGACAAATAAATTAAAATGTTTACAACGTTGCTATACCTTTCATAATTTTGACGTTGGAAGCTATTAATGGTATTCATAGACTACCTCTCACTCTTTTGTTAGTGTTTCTTCATCTTTTTTATACTTAGACTTCCTGATCAGGGATTATTTCTAGGGAAACTACCGGTCTAGTTCTGAATGTTTCCGAATCCCTGTATAACTAGATCCTGAAAGCACTCGTCTGAAAGAAACCTAAGCAGTGATTTCAATTTGCAATTTGTTATCTCTTTACAGACCTTAATACCGAATACATAGACATGCCTTTTGGAAGGGGTGGTCCCGGAACTCCAGGAATGCCAGGCTCAAATAGTCGAACGAAGCGAATGAGGACGAGTTTCAAGCATCATCAGCTGAGGACGATGAAAAGCTACTTTGCAATCAACCATAATCCTGATGCAAAGGACCTCAAACAACTTTCCCAGAAAACTGGCTTGCCAAAGAGGGTGCTACAGGTAAATTATCTTTTTTTTGTAATAAATCTTACAGTATCCGAATTAAATTTGATGGAATTAGATTGCTCATGAAGATGGAACTTTTCTAAAGTGAATTTCTACCACTGTAAAGTTGATTTTTAGTAGCTTTTTGGTTGGTGAGAATTTAGGTATATATATTGGTATTTCACAGACTTCACACACTTTTTCCTATTCTCCTCTTTTTCCCTCTTTTTTTAAAGAATTCCTCTTTTGCTCCCTCTTTTCAAGAAAGTTCCCCTTTCTCTTGTTTTTTTTTCGCTTAAATGTGAATTGAATTTATAGAACTTAATAAGAAAATCCAACTATTTTTTACTGTAAGTTAATTATTCTTAATTGAAAAGTCTACTATTATATTTTTTATTATTTTTTATTTTCAGTACTTTTTGGTTATGCATTCTACTATTTAGTTCAAAATTCTTCT
>CAKNWW010343766.1:375-13887 GCA_932074435.1 Andricus kollari
TCTCCTAAAAACCATAAAAATTGCGATTTCTACAGCGGCGCTATTGGGAGCGGCTGCCTAGAATTTAGATGTCAGCGAGAGAGTGGGGGAAGCACCACGGCGAGTTCGAGCAAGGATGAGGAAAAGCGGTCTTATTGAGAGCTTCGACTGTATTAACCTCGTGCACTGGCGGGCGGCATTCCATGCCGCTTTCCGATGTTTCCGCATTTTCTATAGAAGCAATTTTTAATGCTTTATTAGGTGGTATCTTAATTTTTGTGCAAAACTACAAATAAACATTCCTATTATGGAAGAAGTTTTCGATCCCGTTTGGGCGGCAGTCCATACCACCCGCCGGCGATCTACTTCACCTAGTACGAGCCAGAACCAGAGCCAGAGGGTTACATTTAAAAATTAGAAATAAAATATTAAGCGAAATGTTTCTGTCTATAATTTCTGAAAGCTTGTAGACATGTGCGCTCTTGTCCAGCAAAATTGGAACTAGTTAAATTTGTATTCTTCCCTGTGTGACAGGTATTTATTCTGCTTTGTTTACAAACAAGCAGTTTGTTATGCAGAAAGAACCAAAACATTCACGTACGCCCGCTGTCTGATGGTGCTCAGTACTCATGGAGCTATCGTTGGCGGCGCCTCATGCTTTATTGTAAAATGCATATTTCCGACAATTTTCAATGAATCGATCTGAAAGTTTCCAAAAATCTTGTTTTAATAGTAAGGAACAAATGTTTCACTGGAAGTTGTATCAACTCTAAAGTTCCCTCGATACTTTTTGTCGGCGAAACTAAAAAAATGGTGTTACCAATCTGTCTCAATTTGCAATTAAATATTAATAAACAATAGGCGATTTTCAACTTTTTCTTTGTTTTGTAAGCATCGCTAGGGTATATTTCGTTCGTATATCAAGTTTATAACAGTTTCAATAATATTTGCCCAACTTACGACGATTTATTTCTTAAAAACTAATTGAATTTAAGGACACATTGTTTTCAGTTTATTAGGCTTATTATTAAAAATAAGTATCCGATCGAAAAATAGAAAATAGAAAAAAGTTCCATCTCGTCATTATCTACAAGAGTATATTTTTCAAAAATTATTTAAAATTATGTAGAGTTTTATATTTTTGCTTTCTCTTTAGGTAAAATTTTCCACTCCGGACTATTTGTCCACGTCTCAAATTTGGCGTGCACAGATGGGACAATCCCAAATGTGCACGTCGATATGTCGACATGCACATATGGCACCCTAGCAATGGTTAATGTGCATAGCTGGAAGACACGCAACGTCGAGGGCCGGTGGTACAACTGTGCACATGCACAGATGGGACACTCCCAACTGTGAACGTGCACAGGTGAGAGTCTTCCAACTGTGCACGTTTGTCTCAAATAATATGATCAGGGATACTCCTAACTTTGCACGTGTCCAGATGGGAGAATTCCCAATATGCACGTCTAAATGAATGCTATCAGATTATCAACTGACAAGTTCACGTGCACAGCTGGGACAATCGCAACTGTACACGTGCACAGACGGGAGACGTCCAACTGGGCACGTCTTAATTAATACGATCATGTTTTTCACTTGCAAGTCCACGTGCACAGATGGGAGACTCCGAATTATGCACTTGCACAGATGGGATACTCCCAACTGTACACGTGCAGATACGGGGTACTTCCAACTGTGCACGTTTTGATTACTGCAATCAGATTTTGTACTTGAAAGTCCACATGCACAGATGTTACCTTCCCAACTGTGCACGTCTCGATTAATACAATCATTTTCCGCATAAAAGTCCACGTGCACATATGCAACTCTCCCAACTGTGCAAATCTCAATTATTACGATTAGAATTTTCATTTGAAAGTCCACGTGCACGATGGTACCCTCCCAAACGTACACGTCTCGATTAAAACAATCATCCCTTTGAACTGTGTACGTCTCAATTACTGCGATCAGATTTTTAATTTGAAAGTCCACGTGCACATTTGGGAGGGCACCGTCTATACACGTGGGCTTGTAAGTTGAGAATCTGATCGTATTAATTGAGACGTGCAAAGTGGCGAGGGTACCATCCCGGTACGTGGACTTTTAAATAAAGAGTCTAATCCTATTAACTGATACGCGCACAGTTCGGAGTATTTTATGTGTGCACGCGGACTTGTAAGTTAAGCACCTTATCTAATTAATTAAGACGTGCACAGTTAAGAGGGTGCCATCTGCAGACGTAGACTTTCAAGTTTAAAATCTGATCGTATTGAGACGTGCACAGTTGGAAGTATCCCATCTGTGCATCTGGACTTGTGTGTTGACAACCTAATCGTATCAATTGCGACGTGCATAGTTGTGCCAGTGTCCAACAACGTGCGCAGTTGTACCACCGGCCCTCGACGTACATAGTTGGGAAAGTGCACAGTTGCTCCGTGCACAGTTGTACCCCTCGAAAATTGAGACATGCACAGTTGGGAGTCTTCCATCTGTTCACGTCCACAGTTGGGAGTATCCCATCTTTGCACGTGGACTTGCAACTTTAAAATCTGATCGTATTATTTGAGACGTGCACAGTTGGGAGGGTACCATTTTTGCACGTCGATTTTTAGACGTGCTCAGATGGTACCCTAGCAACGGTTAACGTGCACATATGGGAGACTCCCAACTGTACACGTCGAAATTTAGACCTACACAGAGGGTACCCTAGCAACAGTTCACGTGCACAGTTGTACCCTTCCCCATTCCATCTAAATAATGAGAATGTAAAAACTCAAATTTTTCGGCCAAACTATGGGTGCTATTGAAAAAAGGTATAGAACAATTTTGTAGGTTAACTCACAGTGAGAAACTTTTCTGTTGCCTATTTCATCGTCTTTTGCGTTGTTTAGCCGCAAATTTGAATTTTCGATTTTCTTAATGCATTTTCTACGCTTAAAACAAAAAATAAAGAATTTCAACTTGAAATATTTTTTTCTAAAGTTCGCCTTCATTTCTTTTCCAAAAATAATTATAATTAACAATGAGAATATTCTCGAATTGGGCCCTGATGAGGCGCAAGTAGGGCGCTAGTAAGGCTCTACATTCTATAGAGATCGTTTAGGAACCCAGTTGAACATTGCTCACGCCTACAGTGTTCTAACTAGAAAAATGATTAGTTGTGACAAGAAGCTCTTTATTAGTAGAGATGGTATTGGCTGCGACAACCACTTAGATGGTAAAAGTATCTTACCAGTTTAGTGCGGCAACAAGTTGCCGTTAGTAATCCTACGTAGGTTATATTAGTAATGATAGTAATTCTATTCACAACAAAGTAAGTAGTCACATTTACCACCAATTTATTTTCCAAGAAATAAAAGAGGTAAAAGTTACAAGTTTCCCTCCGTGGCGAAATCGGCAGAACTGAAACCTGAGCATTGCTGCCAACATTCGCACCGAAATATCTCGTCATGTTCTAGATCGTCGCCATTTTCATCTTGACCTTTTTGTGTATTGTGCAGTAGTGAATACCGTGAAGACTTATTTTAATAGTAAGGACTACTATTTTAAATAGTAAAACTTACTAATTGTAATAGTAAGGATTACTGCTTTAAGTAGTGAGATCAACTAGCTTATTTGGAAGACTAACTAATTTAATAGTAAGTCTTACTAATTAAAGTGGTAAGGTTTACTATCTGAAAATAGTATGTACCATCGAAAGTTGTCGAGACAACAAGTAAAGTAGTAAGGACAACTACTACCAATCTTGCGAATAAAAGTAGTATCCCCAACCAGTTAAATACCCGCGGCATATATTACAAACTAAAGTAGTTGGCCCTACTACTTTATTAGTTATCTCAACCAACTATTATTTTTCAGTGTTTTGAATCCATTTACAATTTGAAGAGTCTAAAATTGTGAGTGTGTGAATGGCTGTTTTTGTGAATCAGTTCCTAATTTATTTAAAAATGGGATGCATATAATGGGCCATCCATAAACTAAGTTATCAATTTTGGGCAATTTTTGAACCCCGCCCACTCCGAAAAGTAAGGAATCCCAAAATGCTCTCAAAACAGTAAAAATAGGGTGATTTTTCACGTCAATAGGGGAAGAATAGTGAAATAAATTTTTTTAAATAAAATTAATCTTGATCCCATACTGAGTTTATATATATATATATCTAAGATTTCAATTCGAAATATATTGCATTTTCAATAAAATAGTTGAATTTTCAACTAAAAAAGATTAATTTCCTACCAAAAAAGATAAATTTTTAACAAAAACATCAATAACGTTTGACCATACAGGTGCATTAACAACCAAATAGTTGACATTTTGAGCAAAAAAGACAAAGTTTTCCGAAGACAGTTGAATTTTCAACATAAAAGTTCATTTTCAAGCAAGAAAAATGACATTTCTACCATAAAAGAAGAATTTTCTATCAAAAGACGAACTTTTAATCCTGTACCAAATAGATGAATTTTCTATCAAGAATGTTGAATTTTAAAACAAAATAGTTATAGCTTTTACCTGTGAAAAAATTCCTCTCTAGCTCCGCTAAAGACTATAACCATTTTGGTTTAGATAATTAGATCAAAAACGGTCATTCCATTGACCAAATAACTATTCAACTATTTGTTTTAAAATTCAACATTCTTAATAGGAAATTCATCTATTTGGTACAGGATTCAAATATTTTGTTCGAAATGCGTCTTATAGGAGGCTGTGAATATAAAATAATAATAACGAATTTCGGTCCACTCTGCAACTTATTGGGTTAAAGCACAAGAGCGGCAATCTGTAGAACTGGGTTCGATTCTCTGCGGAGCTAGATATAATTTTTCACAATTAAAGACTATAAAAATGTTATTTAAGACTAGTAGATCAAAAACAAAATTTCAACCAGTCGAATTCAGCCAAAAAGGGCGAATTTTTAACAAAACAGTTAAACTCTTGAACCAAAAAGATAGATTTTCAACCAAGGAGATTAATTTTTAAACCAAAAAGACGAATTTTTAACAAGATACACGAATTTGCTATGTAATAGTTTATTGTTTTAGATAGAAAAATTAATTTTTACCCCAAAAAATGTAACACGAATTTTCAACAAAAAAGTTAAATTTTCAACCAAGATGTGAACCATAAATAAAATCAATTTTTAAACTATTAGTTCAACCAAGTAGTTGAATTGTCAACCAAAAAGATGAATTTTCCATTTAAAAAATGTAATATTCTACGAACAAAGGCGAATTTCCAATAATATACAACAAATTTTCAACAACGTTGTTGAATTTTTAAGCCAATAAGGTGAATTATCTACAAAAAAATTCAATTTTTCACCCGAGAATATGATTCTTCAACAAAAAAGAAATGAGTGGGTGGCAGTGGGGCCCCACATCAGAAGTAAACATTTGATGGATTAACTTTGAAATTTTTCGTGAGAAATCAATCATCATGAGTTCTGAGGAGATCCTATAGTAGGAGAGTGCAGAGAGAGAAGAGAGAGAGAGAGAGAGAGAGAGAATTTACAGGTCTTGCTTAGCGTGGCAATAATGGGGATATCAAAGAGGAGTCTTTAGAGTAATTATTGCGAATCGCCGCACAAAAGGGAAACGCGAATAGAGAAAGAAGGTATAGACTATAGAAAGTATACTTGTAAGAAAGAGACAGAGTGATATCCGATCGTTCGGTCGGTCGTTTTTTTTCAATTCAGTCCCGTCCCAAAAGAAGTTTCACTTCGGAAATGAATGTTTAAAAAAGCAATTTAACTTTAAACCAAGTAGGTGTTTTTTTACCAAAACAGATGAATTTCCAACAAATTATTTTAATCATCAACCAAAACAGATTAATTTTTAACCAATTAATCATCAACTAACAAAACTAATTTTTAACAAAATAGTTAACTTTTCAACCAAATGTATAAATTTTCAAGTAAAATAATAAACCTTAAAAGAAAAGAATTTTCAACAAGACAGTTCAATATTCAACCCAAAATATGATTTTTAACCAAGAAGTTTAATTTTCTAAAAATGAAATAGTTTAATTGTCTACCAAAGAGATGAATCTTTAAACAAATAGTTGAATTATTAACCAAACGAGATGAATTCCGAACTAAAAATAGAATAGAAGACTTTTCAACCAAAAGTAGTTGGGTTTTCTTATTGGGTTCTATCACATAATTCAGTTCGCATGTAGGCGAAAACAGGAGAAAAGGGGGATGAGTCTTCAAAACAGGAGGAAAAAGAAGAATGCTTGAAAAAATTTAAAGAGGGAAATAGGGGAGAGAGTGTCAAGTCTAAACTATGAAAGTGATTTTCAAACTTATTAAGCAATTATCTAACTTTACCGTTGTAGAGACAACTCTAGCAAAATTCGCAAACTTTGTTGAAATATATCTTCAAGAAACGTGCTAAATGTTATCTAAGTTCGTAATGTTAATTCCACTGCTCTCCACCCATGTTACAAATCACAGTTTTCGAGCGGCTCCCTTTCCTCTCCTCAAATTGGTCGGCTTTACACCGACGAGCGGAAGTTTAGTTTCACGTGCGTAGAACGGTTGGTGGGAGAGAAACTTTCGACTCGGAAAGCGTGTGAAAGAAGGGTTGCCAAATTATAAAATTCAGATATTCCAGCTGATTGAAACTGCCTGTAACTGTGCATCATTGCCTTTGATGATCTACGTTACCGACAGTTTCCATCAGCTGGAGTACATGAATCTTGTAAGTTGGCAACCTTTCTTTCACGCGCTCTCCGAGTCAAAAGTTTCTCTCCCACCAACAGTTCTACGCGCGTGTAACTAAACTTCCGCCCGTCGGGTAACGTCATTCCCTAAAAGCACGGAACGTTCCGTGGGAACCTTCGGAACGTTCCCGGAACGTGTGAAATGTTCGCCGCTTGGAAACGTTTCGACTCGGACCTGAGGGGATGCTTCCGTTATTGTTATTTTTAACAACAATTAACTCGTAAGCCGTAAGATATAGGTAAAAATGTATGTCATTTTTGAGTTTTGAGTAGGGGAGAGTGGGGTATGGTGTCAGGCTTTGAATTAAATGTTCTTTAAATTATAATTGAAATGTGATTTTGACGTCTATATTTTTTTGTGAGAAGCTAACATTATCGGGTTACATATGTCATTACTTAAATCCGTTTTTTAACAGCGTCATTATTTGATGTTTAATTAATTCGTTTGTCTCGCATAACGATCAGCGTACCCCATGTCATGGGGCATGGTGTCCGTCATATTATTGCCGTTTTATTTCATGAATGTGAACGTTGCAGAATAAAAAGCGTACAATATAGTAATTCTTGAAAGTATAATGCAACGAAAAAAAATTACTCGAGACATGATAAATACTAAATAAATGTTTTCTTATCAATCAAAGTAAAGTATGTCGCAAAACCTAGTTATAACCTCTTACTCCTTGCAAATTCTATTCAGCGTGTAAAGATCTGCATTTGTCTTTAACAGATATCTTGTTTACCTAAAGGTGCCAAAGGCCCGAAAATTCAAAACAGGCATTGATCAATAATATTCGAAATCCTATTTACTGAGTTATTGTTCAACCCATGTAATTAGGACCACCCTAATAAATAGAGAGAATTGCTTAAAGTGTGTTTGAAATAGGAAATTATAGTTACGAATGGAAAAAAATTCACAACAATAAGCTTTTGTCTTTTAAGGTTATAACCTCAAAGTTTACATGCTGGTCTCTTTCAAATGAATAAAACATGAAATTGAGCGGTTAAGTAAAGAAAATTCTTCCAAGTTTATTTTGATAGAAAATTATAATTAGGAATGTAAATACATATATAAACTTTATAACAACAATTTTTATATTTGTAAGTTATAATCACAAATTTCACATGACAATCTATTTCAATGTAATTAAACGTGAACTTGTTACTTGCCGTATTATTATTATTAAATATAAAAGCAAATCACGTTTCGATTTTCATTATCTGCATAACTTTATTAATAACAACCTCGAATTTTATTAGACAGGACATAAATAAATTTCTGAGTTTATCTATATTATCTATCAAATTACCGACCTGTTATCAAGCAATGTTATCATATCTCCACAAAATTTTGCAGGCGGCATGCCCCGCATGTCATGTTTCAAGGTTTTATTAATTTTAATAAATTCAGAATGTTTATAATAACAATTTTTACAACACTATCATGAAAATGACGTGTTTTCGTACTTATGATCTGTGTGTAATGTGGCGCATTTCGAGCGATGCGAATAAAGGACGTACGAAATGACATCGTAACAATTAAAAAATATATAATTTTCAACACGCGGACACTATTGACCTCAACAACTTTTCGCTTAAATTCCTTACTCTTTCAGCGTCACCGGTTTTACTTTACTCTGGCATTTAAATACACTACACTGCAATAACCTAGCTTGTCAAATACGCTGCGGAATTGTTCGCGCTTCATCCTGCACCATTTATTAGTAAGTAGTTTTATTTATGTTTATTCTTTCATATAAGCATATTTAAATGAGTTTGCCAATAATTAGGGTGGCCATCGATTGTACCGATTACCCTATTACGATTTACGCGATATTTATTGATAATAATAACAATAAAGGTCATTTCTGTTTGTAGCGCTCCAGTGGGCCGTTCCTGGAACGTTCCCAAGAGGCGAATATTTTACACGTTCCGGGAACGTTCTGTGCAATTAGGGTTAAATAATTTTCCTGATTCGATTACATAACAAGGATCATACCCAAGTGAAAAAGCTGGACGAGGACTGCATAAAGCAGTGATAATCGCATCTTCGTGAAATGGCGGAGAAAAATGAGGTAAGGAGCAAAGAATAACAACAAGGACGAGAAGTGAAAGAGGAGAGGGTAGCAGAGGGTGTCAGTACATGGAGAGGGTGAGTTTTGCCTGAAGGACTCTTCGTACCAACACGCTACCAAGCGCAACGTCGCCTAGCAACCAAAACCACGCGGAATACAATAATTGTAGTGTGTTGCGGCGACGTCGTGCCAGCAGAGCTGACACTGACAATTTTGATGGTGACGGTGCTTTTATCCTCAAATTGAAGCGAGGGATGCCAGGATTCTCCGGATTTCCCAGATTCGCAATCGTAGATGCGTTATTAGCTAAGGGGCCGTACATAAATTACGTAACAGCTGAGATGGGGGAGGAAGGGCAGACAATCTATAAATTTGTTACGGTTCCACTCTAAACATAGGGGGGCGGCCCTTAAGCGGGCCGATAATCCGTTACGTAATTTAGGTACAATCCCTTAGATTCCTCTTGTTTGGCTTCCTAGGTTCTAGTAAAGAGAAAGAGGGCTCTTAAGTTTTACGCATTTTTTTAATGCAGGATCATGATGAGATGAAGTCAGTGCCATTAAGCAAAAATATTCAAATGCCTACGGGGGGGGGATTTGTAGGGCGCGGCCGCGCCCCAAAGTGGGGTAGAATAAAAAAAACGAAATTCAAAATATCTTGCAGAAGTCGATTCTTGACCAATTTTTCTTTTTTCTTTTCGAAAAATTCTTCATGCAATTTTAAAGAGACTAGTAACATCAATCGTGGGCTACGCGCGGGTGTTTGTTTTTTTATTTGAGGGTAAAATAATTTTTCATACCAAAACACAACTTTCGAATAAGTATTTTTTGTTTGTTTAGTTTCTTGATTTAATTCTTTTTAAGTTTATATACCTAATATACTTAATATACTTAGATATTTAAACTACAAAAGATTTTAATTTTAAATAATAATGAGTGAAATTCATCCAAGAAAGACGAGTTTTCAAAAATGTATTTGGATCGTCAACGAAAACCGATTTTCAACCAAACAGCTGCATTTTTAAACAAAAAAGATTGAACGCTACCAAAAGAGATGAATTTTCAAACAACTTTTAAACAAACTCAAATTATTCCTAAAATTTAGAATAATCTTTCTAAATTAAGGATATTGCCTGAAAACCTTGCAGATTTTCCCACGAATCTTGAGAAAAGCTTGCTATTCTCTTGATACCTTTCAATAATCTTACAAAAATTCGAAATTTTTCTTCAAAATCTTCAAAAATCTCAACTTTAAAAAAATAATGTTTTGACATCATTAAAAAAAATTCTAATTCTTCTAAATATCTTGTAAAAAGATTAAAATTTGTTCTAAATTACTTTAAAATTCTGCAAAATAAAAGGTAAATTATTTTAAAATCTTCATGATTCTTTTTTTTTCGCATTTTTAGAAATCATTTTAAATGTCAGTTTTTAACATAAACAAATCATTTAAAATTTTCCCCGAAATATTGAGAACATTTTTTATATTCGCGAAACCTTGAAATATTCTTCAAAAGCTTCTTTTTCAGAAATATTCAAAAAAAATTATTTTGTTACAAAAATTTCGAAATCTCTCAAGATTGAAATTATTTTTTATTCTTTTGAAAACATATAAAATTTCGGAATATTTTTTAAAATAACTCAAAGTTTTCCTAAAATTGGTTTAAATCCTGCAAAATTAAAACAGTTTCCTAAAGTCTTTCAGTTTCTTCTTCGACATATTGGGAAATCTTCAAAATTTAAAATTAATCTTTAAAAATTAAGCCTAAATCATTAGAAATTTTCTCAGAAATCTTATTGGGGGTACGGGTAATTTTTTTGTGAGTGGTACCGAAAAATATCTTCTCACTGATACCGACCATATACACTTCATGAATTAAGATATTCTATACATAAATAATGTTAAGAAGCATTCAAAAATAAATTTGACAATAAAATAAAATTACTTATTTGGAAATTTTGATTTACAAAATGGATAGTGCGAAAAATTCGGAATCTTTAATAATAGATGAGGAAACTAAAAATAGCCATGAAAAGTTATATTCACACAATGTCTCAACCAATCAGTTTTTTGATAAAAATGTATGCGAGATCTCGTGACTAAAACTTTTTAAGAAAAGGAGAGGGGAGACATAAAAATATAATGCCTATGGGCGCATTTTTCGTTAAACTGGCACTGGATGAATTTATTTTAATTGAAGTTCAACTGAATCTGGGGAATAAATATTCAACTGAGTTTAAAAGTTTCATTTTAATTGAGATAAATAAATTTTTCAATTTAAAAATATTCCAATTTACTCTTCCAATTTCATCATCAATTTAGACATGGCAATAATTAGATTGATTTAAAATCAAAAAAAATGTTCAATAGATTTACTTGAGTTTAGAAATACTTCGATTAAAAAAAGAGAATTAAAACATAGTACAGAAGCCTCGCTGACAATCTGGAATCTGCTTTAATTCATAAGAATGTAATATTAGGTTTAACATTTTACGACAAAATCTCTCGTAAACTGGATTGTGTGTCGAGGATTTCAATCTTGTGATACAATCTGGGCGAAATATATCTTTTTGATGCTAGATTTTGTTACCCTCGTTCTCGAGATGTTAACAAATATGACACAAGAAGGGATTCAGAAGCTTTATTTTCATTAGAATATTAGAATATATGTATGGAATCCATGTTAACATTCATTCTGAAATTACGTTGTTAGAATCCACAGGTTCTAGGGAAACTTTATGGTGGATATAACCTTGATTTATTGTTGTTTCACAGGTGAGCCGTCAAGTTTATGCTTTACGCTTATGCATACAAAATTTATTATGTAAAGTAAGAACTAGGATAAGTCTGGTATAAATAACCTTTAATAAAATCTTTGAATACGGATTTATAATTTTTTATGAAATTGGTATAAAATTTCGTCCATTAAATATTTCTTGTATCTAATTCTTACCCCCCACAGCGCCCCAAATATGACTCAAAAATAAAAAAACTACATTTTTACGAGGGGTAAAGATGGGTTAAAAATAAAAGTTATTAGTATGGTTTTATTTCGTAACCACTTATCTACAATCCCTAAAAACTTGGTACGTTTCGATCAAACCCTGAAGTATGAGTTCAATTTTTCGAAAATCCAAAATTTCCAGATGTTTATTAAATTGGAATTTGAAGTGCCCGGTGGCACGCGTTAATATTTGAATTTCGTAAAAAAAATTAAGGATCAGAGATATTTAGTAAAAAAATGACAGTTTTGACGAAGTCACCTCTGTTTTATAAGAAAAATGAGAGCAGACAGAAATTATGGTTAAGTGTAGAGTATAGATTGTAAAGATACGGATTACTGGATCCTTCTGTATAATAAGCTTGGGATTAGGTACGAAAACGAAGACCCCTCTGGCCTTGGAATAAGATTAGATAACAGGGGATAAAATTGATAAAGGGCCGAAGAAAGTAAAGTAGAGAAATTCCTGTCCAAAGTATTTGGAAGAAACAAATCAGCTTGAAAAGTGAAGGAATGAAATTGGATCAGGTGGAAATTTATTACCAATATTTTCAAAATAATGTAGATTTAAATCTATATAGATAAGTCAAAAAATATATTCGAAACAACAGGTGGCCAAGCTAAGGTTTCTAGCATAGAGTTAAGTACTGAAGACCGAAGAATTGAATTGAAAGAATTTAAGAACTGCAATTTTTATTATATGCATTAGATTCACTTAGAAATAAGTGGAAATTGATCAGTGATTTTTGTTTCGCCCCTTATTTGTGAACTTTGAAAACAATTTCAAAGTATTTTCAATAGAAGTAAAACTACAAGGAGAAACTGAGTTATAAAAAAAACTCGTTGATAAGCTCTAAAACAATTAAGCAGGAAGAAAGCCTTGATCTGAGATAGCAGAGCTGGAAACGCAAGGGGGTGCAGATGTAGAAGTATTAAAGAGGAGGGATTATTAAGTATTTAGGTAACTACCAGTTTTACAAGATACAGAAGTAGGATGAAGGAGATGCAGACTTTTTATTCAGGTTTCAAAAGGGTAGAACACTTAGAACAGAAATAACCTATTATTAATATTGTTGTTGTGAAAGCGTAATGCGAAATTGTTACATAATTCAGAAAAATAGAAGCAATTAGGGGAAGAATGCACCTGATAATAACCTCATTAGAACGAAAGGCATTTAGAAATTCAACTTGAGCAAATGCAAATGTATTATAGAAGATATTTATTATATTCAAGTGCTTCAGAATTATATCATTATATCCTGGGGTTGAATGTCATTAAAGTGGATTGAATTTAGAAGTTTATGCCATATGAAACAGGGGCTTTATAAATTGATCAAATATGATTTAAAAGAGGGAAGATATATAATGGCGGTGCTTGATACATTAAAAGCTTATTAGAAGAAATGGCAATAGAATAATAGATATGGTGAAGATATTCACTTTTCAACTAATTCGAAACTACCTATTTTTCTACATGCTACTATAAAATTGAAGTAAAACTCTTTATGGGGTGCCATTCGATGAATTAGTAAGACCTCATTCCATATTTAACTCGATAATAGGGTTGTTGCCAAAGACAGATATCACTTTTCCAATTAATGGATCTTATAGTTTATAAAATTCGAATTCTAAAAAAGCCTATAACATATTTGTTACGTATTGTTTACTATTTTTAATTTAATGTTGAAATATGAATTTTCTATCACGATTTCGATTGGAGGGCCCCTCTGACGTCAA
>CAKNWW010343768.1:0-11347 GCA_932074435.1 Andricus kollari
CTTTCACCCAAATTGACAGAAAGGCTTTTCCCATACATTTGTGTGGGGTTCTTTCATCACTTATGAATTTTGAGGTTAGAACCCTGCGAACTGAAGGTTGTACTTACGTATTCAAAATTTGCTGAATACTGTTTCAGACCCCAGTTTTTTAAAAACGTTGAGATTGTTAGTGTTCATTTGTCCGTATCACTCATTTTTTCACTACTTCCCGACACGACGCACGATGAGAAACTTTTCGACACGCAAACTGGTCACCGGTGTGGGCTGACATTATCTGTTTCGGTTTGTTTAGTGTAGTTAATGGAAGTATTTGGTATAATCAACCAAATTATTTCGTTACTTTAAGCAAATCATTTTCTAATAAATAATATATTCAGCTCAACACATTTATTTGGTCGAATCAACTAAACATGCTCCAATACATAATTACTTTGAATTGACCAAATTAATTCGTTGTATTTTTTAAAAATAACCAAAGGTTTTTTTGCGCAGACCAAATTTTTTAGTTGCAACAAACAAATTAGGTTGAATAAACTGTTTTGTTGCATCAACTCAATATTTTCTCTGAGTGTAGTAGAGAATCTCTAATAATGTGTCAGAGCCCTACCAGATCCCTTTCAAAATTTCTGCACGGGTCTTTTCTGACGTATCCTACACAGTTTACGACCTTGGAAATTTCAACAGTCTTTTATTCAAATGATACTAATAACTTAAATCACTTGTATCATTCTTGCAGAATCATCATCAGTTCTACACAATCGACAGAAACGAATGGATTCTCCACCCGGAAGCTCACCATTACATGATTTGCCACCCTTGCTTGCACATAATCTACGTGAAGTGGAAATGAATAATCCCAGCGTAGTCATGATAACAAGGGATGGTGATCCTATTGGCCCTGGCTATGCAATACATCCGTATCTCATCGTAACGCGCCGTGCCTATATACGTCGAGAGTATGGTGTTTCCGTGTACCTGAAATATGCAGGAGGTCTCGAGCCTCAACGTGTAGAAAATTATTACCCAGACGCAACTCGATCATTTGCCGTGATTCAACTTCAAGATCCTATATTGCTGGATAATCCTAGACCTGGTGCCTTCTCTGCTGCGCGTTATAGAACGTTTGTTACTAATTGGGCTTATTCAATAGCACAACAATGGATTCGTACCCAGCTACCATATCTGCGACCCCTACTTGCACAAGATCTACATGGATTACGTTTTTATAATCCTACCAGAGTCCAGGTAACAAGTTTTGGAATGCCTACTGGCCCTGGGTATGCAATACATCCTTATATCGTCATAACGCGCACTGACTTCATGCGTAGTATGTTTGGTGTTACAACGCATATAAGAATTACAGGAGAGCTGAAGCCTCACCGTGTACAATTAACTTACACGAACATTTATGCCAACATTGTCGTACTTGAACTTCTGGATCCTATCTTGTTAGCATATGATGCACCTGGTGCTCTTTCTTTTGCACATTATTCAATCGAAGCTTCAGCTTGGGCTCGTGCTAAGGCGGAAAGGTGAATGCGTACGAGGCTGAATCAAGTGAATTATTATCATGAGAATTCAGTTTGAATTCGTTTGACACGTTATCAGTCGAAGATAATGCATTAGCGTTACCCGTGAGGTCAAAGATATAAATTTGAATCCGCAATTAATGGATACTGCAGAGAACTTCAAGAAATGATACAACTAGGGTGCCCGCAAAACTTAATTTTCAAAATTATCTGAAACAAATCCTACACTGAGAAACTTTAGGTTAGAAAAATTACTAAAACGGATAGCAAATGGGGGCAAAATGCTTAAATTTCAACATTTTAATACATAAATAATAGGTTATACTATTTTTATAAGAAGATTTCCTATTTAGTAATAGCAAGCTTTACTATTTTCTGTAGTAAAATCCGATGTAGGAAAAATTCGTAGAGAAATTAATAAATTGTACAAAAAGAATAAAAGCAATAAGTATTTTAAATAACATAATATACTAAATATGTAGAAGAAATTACTATTGTCTGTAGGAACACGATGTGTATTATGGACATTTTCTACTTTTTGTAACAAAGGTTAATACCAATTATTAAAACTGGTTCTAAATATTACTAACTGTTTTAGCAGACGGTATCGAGCCGATCAACGGATGGCTCGTGGTTATGTATGAAAACATCGTTTTTTCCGTATTTTTGACATTTAATAAATGACATTTAATTTATGTTTTAATTCAAAACCCGCAAAAAAACGTAATTTTTAATTTTTTTAAATATACCTATTTTAACTACATTAAAAATGTTGTTGTTTAAAATTATAAAAATATCATCAATATTAATCAATTAAGGATTAAATGAATTCGAACCAATAAACTTTCTATCATTTAGGTCATATGGAAGTTTTCATTCTGAGTCTTAAAATGTCTTATAGGTAGATGGATCATCGCCCGACTGCTGTCCCGGAGACGCGTGTTCGATTCCCGCCAGCTACGTTTTCTCCTAACCCGATTTTTATATTTCAGCTTTATAATATAATACTATCTTTTAAGAATATATACATATATGTAAATTCTAATGTTGCCAATTCTTAATTTAAATAAATGACTGAATTATGTTAAATGTAGAATATGTGTGTAGGGTAGGTAGGCTTGTGTGAAAGTTAGCAACACGTGTTTATTGTTTTTTACTATTCCGACTGTAGCATATTTTGCTAACCAGTTAGTAATTCGGTGCGCACGGTCCCTGCGCGTCATTTTACTACAGTACTTTGTAAATACTGTTATCTTCTACAGATATTAATCCAACAAATTTAATATTTTCTCCTCTCAAAATTAGTAAATGGCAGTAGTGCAGACTTGCAGTTTTGCTACAGAGGTTAATAAATACTTCAAATGTCATTTACAATAAATGAAATAGTTTTAACTTTTATTCCAATATATTTTATAATTCTTAAAGTAGCTACGAGTTACTATTGAGGTTAGTGAATATTATTAAAATTTGCGTTTTGCCCCTCATTGCAAAGTTCAGATAGTAAAATATAGTGTGATTTTTAACAAGAAATACAAACAAGGGTTTCTCAGTGTATGTAAGGCTAAACCGAGATCAATTATGGCAGCTAATCAACTTTTTGATTCGGGTATCTTGCCAACATTGTTACACGGCTCCGAAATATGGTTGGTTTGGTATTTGGTGAGATTGAAGTGGTGCAGTTAAAATATTTAAAATCAATCTTGTATTTACCCAAGAATACTCCAAATTATATGGTGCGACTTGAACTGAGTAGATCTAAGCTGAAATACAACTGTATAGTAAGAGCCCTGCGTTTTTGGATAAAAATATCAGAAATGCCAGACGAAAGACTTGTTAAAAAATGCTATAATAAGTTAAGCCAATTAAACACGCTAGAATCCAGCATTGTTAATATTAAGTTCAATTGGGTTTCTCAGCTGGAGCACATTCTCGATGAATTGGGATTCAAACGGGTTTTTACAAATCAATGCCCAGATGTTGCAAAACAATAATTTAATGAGATATTTAGTAAATTACAAGAGAACATAAAAAATGAGGATATAGAAGCTGTTTCTAACTCTAGATACTCTCACATATACAAGGAGATTTTTGCATCTAGCAACTACATTTGGACAGATATAAACTTTAGTAAGCTAAGTCTTTTATGCCAGTTAAGATTGAATAGAATCAAAGAAAGTAAATTATTTTGGATGGGCAAAACATAATTATTTAATTCAGAGAGTGTGTACCAGATGTGCAGCTCGGGCACATCTGGAACATTCATATAGGGTTTATGTCCTATATGAATTACAATAAACGAAATGAAAATGAATTTTCTCTGACCATTAATATTAAGACACCAGAATTTCGATCTTGTCAAATTTTTAACATAGAATCTTTAATAAAATGATTATAACAATTTCAAATTTATTTATTTATTTCAACCATAAAACAACCTACAGAGATGAATTTCTAACCACATAGTAGAATTTTCAAACAAAAATGATTAAATTTCTACCAAAAACAGATGAATTTTCAAATCCAAAAAGTTAAATTTTCAACAAGAAGAAGAATTCTAAACGAAAAATATTATAGTTGATATTGAAGATAAAACAACATAGAATTTCTAACTAAATAGTTCAATTTTCAAGCTAAGACTTGAATTTTCAACAAAAGAGGAAAATGACCTTTTAACAAAGTATTTGAAGTTTAAACAATCTGTACACTTTCAAATAAAATGATGAATTTTCAACTGAAATAGTCTAATTTTCTTGATTAATTGTTGATAAAATACATTGATTTTCAACTAAGTGTAAAATTTTAAAGGAATTTGCAACCTAATAGTTAAAGAACCCCGTAGATTTTGTACAGAAATTGGCTTTCCGCTAATTTGTTTGTATTTGAGGGAATATGTAGTTTATGTCATAGTGAACAAAATTCTCAATGACCACAACTGTAAAAAATTAGGTTTTCGTGGTGTAATTGGGGTACAAATATGTTCAAATATGTGTGGATTCAAAAAGGGCCAATTTTTAGAGTGTATGCCATTTTTCTCTCTAGATACCTGAGGAGATTAGCTCCAGTTAAGCCGAAAAAAAATACTGCAGTAATCCTTGGCAGGTCGTTGGCATGTGCAGTTGGTCAGGGTGGCTCGTGGGCATGCGCAGTGGATCATGTTGTGCTGTAGACTTGCGCAGTGGGTTATGGTGGTCTGTAGACGTGCGCAATAGGTTATTGCTGGTTGAATTTATGCGCTATATGTCACCGTAACAATCCTGGTTTGAACTATGGTGCAGGCCATAATCACAGCCATAAATGTAGGTATTTACATTATAAAGACAGTTTTATTTTTAAAGTCGCACCTCAATAATATTTCAGGAAAGCGTCTTATGCTAAGAAGATTCAGACAAAAGTAGTAGTGTTTGCAGGAAGGCATACCATAATGACCTTGACTTTGACCTTGGCCTTTATTCTTGAGAATTATTTGACGGTTAACTTGCATTTTTTGAATAGAAGCTCCCTTTTTAACACCGGAAATGTAACACTTGTGCGATAAATTCTGCGTTCTATACTTCTAATTTGTTGTCGCAAACTCATATCCCTGGGGTGTTAAGGTCTTGTAGGGATCATACAGGTTACTCCTTTCATGCTCGTATCTTAGGAGTTTCCGATTCCTGAACTTCTCGTATCTTTGGAGTTCGAGTGTATTTGTTCAGTAATCATCTATCAACTTGAAGATAGTTAGGACGAGTCCATGAACCACGTAGCCTCTTTTTCTTTTGTTTATAACGTTGTATCCTTTATCACTTAACGGCAATTGTCTTTTCGTCTTGATTCAAACCGAAGAAGAACAGGCTACATGGTTTATGGAACTCATCGTGTGCGTTCAAGGCACGGTGGTTTTGTGCAACAGCAATCCTTTTCAGGATAGTTATTCAGTATATCATCGCCCGCTTGCTGACTTTTGCTTCTGTTCGTCCAATACGCCTATTCAGGGTAGTTCGCTAATATTCAGAAATATTGCCAATATTTTTATCGTCATCTGAGAATTCTCAACTCTACCAACTTGAAACATACTTTTGTACAAAAATGCGGTGCTATGTTTGTAATAGACCATTCAATTAATGCCGATCCACGCTGTTTTCCATTGAACGTTCTTATCCAAATAGCATCCCAAACGTTTATCTTCTGTAATGCGCAAAATGACATACATAGATTATCCATATAATGCAGGGTTCAAATCTTCATAAAAAGAAAAATTTATATACCGGTAAGTGTTCGTTCTTGTCTACATCATTTGAATGCGAATGAATTTCTTTTAAATAATCTTTAACTTGGTTTGCAATCTATTAACAAGCCTTGTGTTATTAGGGGTCATCAGTTACAGGCTTTCCTTCAAGAAATGAGAAACGTGTCATTAAGCAAAGATAAAGGTATAAATTGGGATAACTTGACTGAAGAGGAATTTAAGAGTGTGTCGCCGATCAATAAATGTCAATTTGAAGAACTTCTCACATACTGTGACCCGGTACTTCAATATGGAAAATTAAGATATGTACAAAGAAAAGATATATTAGATGTATATATTATATATTTTCTTGTGTAAAATGAGACAGGGATCAAGCGATGATTATTTAAAATTGATTTTTGATTACAGTAGTAGAGAGAATGTGAGTTTGGTTATTGATTATATCAGGTCATCATTATCACAAAGATTTGTTCCGAATAATATCTGAACTGAATCCACAACCAGGCAGCAATTTATAAATCAGCATGTAACAGAGTTTGCAAAGGAGCTCTGCAATCCTCAACCTGAAGAACGAAAAGCAGTTGCTGTGATTGATGCTACTTACGCCTATATACACAAAAGTAAGAACTTTAGGGTATTGAGACAGTCTTACCCTCTTCATGAAAATCGGCACCTATTGAAGCCAACTATTATAGTAGCTCCGGATGATTATATTCTAACGATAATAGGTCCGTATTTTCCTGACGCTCGTAATAATGATGCTGAAATTCTCCGCGAAGAATTTGGAAGAGATGCTGTCGCGTTAGCAAACTGGTTCCCTGATGATGACATTGTTTTGGTGGCTAGAGGTTATCGCGATGCTATACCTTTATTGCAACATTTCGGCATTGATCATAGAATGCCTGCACTTATTCAACCTGGACAAAGACAACTCCAAACAGAAGAGGCAAATGAATCGCGAATAGTAACTAAAAATCGCTGGATTATCGAGAGACGAAATGGGCACCTAAGATCTGTTTTTAAGTTTCTACCACAAACTCTAAACCAGCAGCATGCAAAGAAACTCAATAGTTACTATCGTATAGCTAGAGTTATCTTAAACAGATATCGTCCTACTACTCATATGCAAGATACGGACATCGAACTCGCTAGAGAAATAATTGTTAGGTCAAATATGCCTAATGTTGTGCAGGCGAGAGTAGAGGTAGATAACTTAATATGAAGGAACGGTCAGTCGATAGGGTTATATCAATAAAATCTTTTAAATTTTCCTGAACTCAATTTAGACTACCTAGGAGACCTGACTGTAGGAACTTACTAAAAGCCTCGTCGTATATTCAAGACAAGTTGTTAAGAGATAATGATGTGCATTTTCAGCTTGATGAAACCATGAATGAGCCGGGATTCTTGAGAGTACGTCTATATTCAAGATTCCGCAATGCAACTAAGCATCAACTTTTTATAGCATATAGATTTGATGTCGAAGACGATCATAATCATGTATAAAATGATAATGATGTACTTTTCGGAGACTATTGTACCTGTCAAAGCGGAGCTCGGACTCTAGGTACATGTGCACATGATGCTAGTGTGTTATGGTATCTGGGATATGCACGACATAAAGACAATATCAGATATCCCGATAACTCATTACTAAATACCACATTGGATGCTGCAAATAGAGAGGTCGAAATAGTTAATGAATGAGAAGCGGATGTGTGTGTGCATGTTTGTACACACACGCGCGCATAATTGGCTAGGGAACAGCGCCTGTCTTAACCGACTGAGCAAACTGCCTTGCCTTAATTGGCTGGACTGTGCGGGGTCTCAAAATCCAACCTTCGACGTCATCGTCGTGGACCCTGGAGGTTACATCTAAAATCTGTAGCGACTGAATGACGGCAATGGTAAATGCATTTATCGCAAGTACTTCATTTTAATAAATGTAATATAGAATTTCTTTTAAACGTTTGCTATAGTCATTTACAATTTTTTTAATGAGTAACCTGTATGATCCCTGCATGAACTTTACACCCCAGGGATATGAGTTTGCGACAATAAAATAGAGGTATAGAACGCAGAATTTCTCGCACTAGTGTTACATTTCCGGTGCTAAAAAGGAAGCTTCTATTAAAAAAATTCATGTTAACCGTCAAGCAAGTCTCAAGAATAAAGGCCAAGGTCAAAGTCAAGGTCACTAACTTATGCCTCCCTGCAATCCCTACCACTTTTGTCTCGATCTTTTTAGCATAAAACGCTTTCCTGAAAAATTATTGAGGTGCGACTTTAAAAATAAAACTCTCTTTTTAATATAAATACCTACATTTATGGCTGTGATTGTGGCCTGCACCATAGTTCAAACCATGACACAAAACGTAGTTAAATATGTTATCTATAAGGAAGCAATAAATCAAATTCAGCTAACCAAAGCAGAATGTCATACATAGCCCCCCCACCTATCAAATATCGTCTGCATGCCTGCACACCTGCACCTTTTTGCGCACTAAATAAATATATTACCTGTAGGGAAGCAATAAATCATCCTTCAAATAACTATATGACGAAGTAGAAATTGCCAGGACAAAGCAAATATAACCTTGAAAGTATTTACGCGAAAAATGCTTGAGATAAGAATAACGTTGAAGCTATGTGTATGAATTCAGAAAAGCCCTGATGGTGTACGGATATTCATGATGATGTCATACATATTCACACTCCGTGTTGTAAAAGTGGCTTAGAACCCACCATCTGTAAGGAAGCATTAAATCATCCTTGAAATAACTATATGACGCAGTGGAAATTGCCAGGGCAAAGCAAAATATAACTTTGAGAGAATTTGCGTGACATTCTTGAGATAAGAAATAACCTGGAACGTGTTTACTTGAGTTCAGCTCTTACAATTGCGCAACATTATTCTGTGACGTCATCAAGACCTGCCCCAGCCTACCTACTGATGAGTCTTTTAAAAGTTATCCCGAGATTTAAAGAAATCTGCGTTAGTCAGTCTGTGTATAATGTAAGTTATCTTCCAATGCAAACTCAACTAGTCATTCAATTTAATGATAGCGTGAACAAGCTTTCTTTATAAAAGACGCATTATCTTGCCCTTCTCTATCAGTTTCATTTCGTGATCATACAGTTTATATGAAAAATGGGAGTAATATTCAATGTCAGTTTCCTAATACTTTTTGCGGTTTTGGCGCAAGAAATGGTGGTTGCATTTGATGATAATTTAGGTAAGTGAAATAATAATCTTTCTGTTGTTGAAAAATAAATCAATGTTGACTTGCGCTGCTTGAAAGTTTACCCATCCGTGCGTGAAAAAACTCTGAACAGTACCTCCCAAGGCGCACATCTTCAGAAAAGAAAACATATGGCCAACTACTTCTTTTCCCATTAAACCAAATGGTTTTACAGGGATAGGATTTAGAAAGCCGCGATAAATATAACTCCACGTAGATTCCTATACCATTTCGAGTCCCAATTTGGTCATTCAACTTTTTATAGGAATGTATGTGAATTCCCATATAGATCCACGTATGGGCAAATGCCACGTCTTTAGAAAAGAGAACATATGGCCAACCACTTCTAATCCGAACTAAACCAAATGGGTTTACAGGGATATGATTTAGGACCCTGTTGTAAATATAAGACAAACAAATAAAGATTTTCTAAATTTTTTGTGTTTGGGACTTTCTGACATTACACGTTTCATGTAATAGCTAAGCTACTCCCCTCATTTGAGGCGCCTGAGTCTTCTTAGCTTGAACTGATCTCGTATCGAAACCTTTTTCACGTTTCTTTGCGAAATCTGCGAGCAATTTTTCCAAGTTGTATAGTTGTATATGTATAGGATTCCATATGGATTCCCGTGTAGGTTCCGCAATATGTTTCTGTATGGGAGCTCACATAGATTCCTGTACTATTTCGTCTCCCAATTTGGCCGTACAACTTTATATAGGAATTTATGTGGATTCCTACATAGATCCACATATGGGAAAATGCCACGTCTTCAGAAAAGGTAACATATGGCCAACCATTTCCAATCCGATTTAAACCAAATGCTTTTACAGGGATATTAGTTAGGATCCCGTCATAAATATAAGCCAAGCAAAATAAAGATTATTATATTTTTAATGTTTGGGAGGTGCCGACATGATACGTGTCACGTATTCATACTACGATACGTAGAGAATTCCAGATGGATTCCCGTGTAGGTTCCCACATATGTTTCTATATGGGATGCTACCTAGATTCCTATATAATTTCGTGTCCCAACTTGGTTATTCAACTTTATATAGGAATTCATGTGGATTCCCATATAGATTCACATATGGACAAATGCCACGTCTTCAGAAAAGATAACATATAGCCAACCACTTCTAATCCGAA
Organism: Andricus kollari; assembly: GCA_932074435.1. Classification (NCBI taxonomy): domain Eukaryota; kingdom Metazoa; phylum Arthropoda; class Insecta; order Hymenoptera; family Cynipidae; genus Andricus; species Andricus kollari. The sequence continues at coordinate 10,150 of CAKNWW010343768.1, forward strand.
TAAAACCAAATAGTTTTACAGGGGTATAATTTAGGACCCTGTGATAAATATAAGCCAAACAAAATAAAGATTTTCTCAATTTTTGGTGCTTAGGAGGTTCTGTCGTGACACAGTTCACGTATGTCTATTACGATACGTATGGGATACCATATGGATTCCCGTGCAGGTTCACGCATATGTTCCTATATGGGATCCCATATAGATTTCTATACTATTTCGTGTCCCAATTTGGTCATTCGACATTATATAGGAATTCATGTGGATTCCTGCATAGATCCAAATATGGACAAATGCCACGTCTTCAGAAAATGTTACATATGGCCAATCACTTCTAATCCGAATTAAATCAAGCGGTTTTACAGGGGTATGATTTAGGACTCCGTGATGAACATAAACTAAATAAAAAAAGATTTTTTTAATTTTTGGTGCTTGAGAGGTTCTGACATGAAATCTGTCACATATATACTACTGACAATTCATACATGAAGTTTTATATAGGTACTTGTATGGAGACCCAGACGAAAATCCTTATGGGTATCCAGACGGATTCCTATATAAAATCGTATTGACGAATTGAGTCAAGAAATGGGATCGGAACCTACGCGGGGAAACAACTGCAGTTTTCTATAACGGCTACTGTTGCGCAGTAGTTTTTCTGGTTCTTGAAGATTGTTTGGTATAAAAATAGTAATTTTGAAACTGATTCATTTAAAAAATTAGAATCTTGTGTAAGCTTCCATGTAGGACTAATTCCTAGGTTTTCACACACACGCAGCAATATAGGATTCCATTTGGCTTTTTGCATAGGTCCTCATATGTGTTCCTATAATGAAGCCCCATTTGGGAATTCCAAATGTAAAAAAAGTAGGGACATTCCAGTTTCTAGCTTTAAATGCCCACGTATATAGTTGTTAATTAGCCACATATGCAAGAAAATATGTTTGCTCTTTATGAACGGTCTCTTGAAGTTAATTCGTGACCCTAGATCTAAGAGAAAGTTTGAGCGCGTCTAGGGCGCTTGTCTGTCGGATCTCGTGCTTCACGCTCGAAAATCTTGCTCGAAAACCTTTCCTATCTCGCGTTGTTATTTTTGATGGATGGAACAGAATATTCTATAAGTCTTCTTTTACATTTTTCACGTATCTCGCGTCCTTTAGCCTAATATGGGCTTTTCGATTTTTGCATATCAATATCGATA
>CAKNWW010343781.1:0-12091 GCA_932074435.1 Andricus kollari
AATTAAATTCAGCTGTTTTTGGTTGAAAATGCAATTATTTTTTGAAAATTCGTTTTTATTTAAGTTGAAGGTGACGTTTTTTGAATGAAAGGCTTAACTATTTCAATTTTGGTAGAATATTGATCTTGTTTAGTTAAGAATTCGTCCGTTTGGTTTTAAGATTCATCACATTTGCTTAAAATTTAATCAGTCTTGTTTGATGATTTTACTATTTTCTTTGAAGTTTTTTCTTTTTTTGGTTACAAATAAATCTTTTTTAATAAAAATTGAACTACTCAATCTTTGGTGAAAAAAAAATCTTATTAGTGAAAAATCTATCTTGCCGGTTGAAAATTCATGTGTTTTGTTAAAATGTTGACTTCCTTGGTAGAAAATTAATCTTCTTGGTTGAAAATTCACCTTTTTAGTTGGAGATTGAATCATTTGGTTTTGTAAATGCCCTAACTTCCGTTATTTTTATTTACTCAAAAAAGTCATGAGGTTAAATTGTTTGTCTTTTCGAGTACTACTAAAAAACGTACATCAAATTTTTAAATATTCAAAGAGAGTGGTCTCAAAATTTTTAAAAATGCGCTCACCTTTTGAATTTTTGCCCAAAATGGTTGGCTAACGAACCTGACCTTCATTTCAGGTCACTTGAAGAGTATACTGAAGACCAAATCAATCTTAATCTACCCACACACACACATACCCACATACAGACATACACATTCGCGAAAACCTGTTTTTCGGATTCAGTAGGTCTCAAAACGTGGACATTTGACAAAAACGGGAGCGGGTGGGGGGGGGGGCTCAACTATTACACAAATCTATTACCTTCTCTGATGAGAATGCAAAAAGTGAAATCTTAAACAAATTACATAAACTTTCAACCAAATAGTTAAACTTTCAGTTATTAAAATTAGTTTAGAAAAAGTGAAAAGCGAATAATTTTTAACAAAATATTTAAATTTGCAACCAAGAGTGTTCATTTTCTACCGGAAATTGCGAATTTTCATTGAAAAACATGAATATTCAAACAAATATTTGAATTCTCCATTGAAAAAGATAAATTTCCAATCAGCAATAGAATAGTTTCATTTTACGTTGAATTTCAATTAAATTGCTATTAAAGAAACTAATTTTTATTCAAAATAATGAATCTTTGACTAGAAGAATTAATTTTTATCAAAGTAGTGCAGCCTTTGATCAAATAGTTGAAATTTCTTCTAAAGCGTTAAATTTTTTAGCCAAACGTTAGAATTTTCTGAAGAAAGTTGAATTTTCAAACCGAAAATGTAAATTTTCTGCAAGAAAATTTAGTTTTCGACCAAAACAGATTAAGTTTTAAGCTAAGAGTTTAGTCATAAAGAAACAAATTTGCAGTCAAACTATTGAATCTTTAAGCCAATGTTACGTTCTATGATGGTAATTAGAAGTACAACCAAAATGGTCATGGTAGATCCTGATTTATCTACAGAACGGAAGTTTCTGGGCTCATGGAACAGGTTCAGGGACAAATGAATGTGTGAAGCATCCAAAATAGAAATAAGTAATAGAAATTTATTGAAAGATCAACATAGCAAATAGGGAGTGACTTACAAGAGGTTAAGGGAGAAACGGCTCTGGGGATTCTGCAATAATGCTCATAAGAAAGGTGGAAACGTGATAAAAAACTGATAAAAGTGAGTACGTCGAGATGAGAGAGAGAGAGAGAGAGAGAGAGATTGTACGTTTGGTGGATCCAGGATTCGTTGGTTGCCTTGTGAGTAACTGAGGAAGTAATCCAAATATTTCACTTAGTGATGGTAATTCAATTTACACAAAGAGGCACTTCACTTCAGAACTTTGGTTGAACTGCGATAGAACAAACTGCAAAATGGCGTTCAATGTGAATTGGAATTTATTCTGCACTCCAGGGACGAAGCCATATCTGGTTTAACCCTGGTACTTGAAGAAGAATGTCTGGAATTTGGTTTAGTAGATAGCAGTTGAGACTTCCAGATGAAAGACTGAAGAATGCAGGACCTTGATTAAAGGTTCTACCAACAGTACTCCTGCAATGCAGACTGAAGAACTGGATTGAGACTAAAACTGTTCTTCACTGTTAACTGTTCTCTTGGACTTGAGACTGGGATCAAACTGAGACTGGTTGGACTTGAATTTGAAACTGGGACTGAAGGTGGACATGCCTTTTAGGAAGAAGGTCCGCAGTTCGGATTTAGATTTACGCTGAGTAGCAGCAGCAAACTACGTACATCAGGAGCCGCCAAGGCTTGGACTGACAAAAGAGTACAAGATTTATACTCAGGTGTCTGGATATTGGTACCAGCCTCTTCCACGTGTTCTTCTAGAAGTTTCCGCTCCATGGAAGGCGCCCACGTATACTTGAGTGGATGCAGTTATTTCCACCCTTTTCCACGTGTGATGTGTTCATTTTCCCAAAAGTTCGTTGATCCAAGGGTTCGTTGACGGGAGATATCATTGACCTTAGAATTCATTGATCCCAAAGCTTGTTAAAGCTTAATGACCGCAGCGTTCGTTGGTCCAAGGGTTGCTTCTTCTCCTCAATCCGATGAATGTGTGTATGTGTGTCCAATGGTGAAGTTTCTTTTTCTTGGTTTTCTTTCTCTCTTTATCTCTCTTTTCCTAAGTTAATACAATTTATAGCCGTTTCCTATTACCTTTTGATGAAGCCGTTTCTATGATACATAGTTTCATTGTCAATTCCCTTGAGTTTAAATGGTTCACAATTGATTATATATGTGGTGACACCATATTGCGTGACATCTCCCCCCTTACCTGATTTGCTCGAATCGTATGGTGAAGAAAATATGTTCTAGCCAAAATGTCAGGCTCGAGTTAATTACTGTGGGAAGATATCACGGTAGAATTGAAATATTTAAAGAGTACATTATGTCTTCTGGTTATATGATTACAATGCTTAAAATATTTTCGTTACATACATGAGAAAATTTTGTTCAAAAGTACAATGCAGGATTATAATATATGTTCGGAAATATTTCACGTACATACATGTGTTTCTGGAAAATTGGTTAAATATTCATTATTTTCTCAAACATTGTCAAGGTTACAGCGTCTTATGATTTCTATTGCGTATATATTTCTTTGGAAAAGTTGGTTAAAGATTTATTCTTTTCCACATATTTTTAAGGTTACAATATTTCTGTAAATGCGAGCACATGTCCCTTCGGAGATATAAGTATTATATGCTTTCAATATATATTCAATGTTATAATGTTTCTATGATTTTAATTGCGTAATTGGTTAAATATTCATTCTTTTTTATACATTATCAAGGTTATAATATTTCTATGATTTCAGATTCAGATGCTTACCATATTTCTATGATTTCGGCTTCATACATGTTTTCTTGAAAATATCAATGAACATTCATTCTTTGTCAAATTTACATTATTTCTATGATTTCGGTTTGACACATGATTCCTTGAGAATTAGATTACATACTCGTACAACGCACAACATTGAGGGTAGATACAAATTCGACTATTATTACGTATATTGATTTACGATTGAAGGCTATTCCAAGCTTGATACGGTCACTGATGGTGACATCTTTCCCTCTCTGGCTCGAACCATGGGGGTGAAAACGGCTTTTCTAGTAAGGATATAAATGTTTCTACGACCTTGGAATAGCTTCTTTTATAAATAAAAAGATACATGTATAGTGTATATTAGAAAATATTTTAGAATTCTACATACCCTATACTATTAAATTTATCTAGTATAGTTGTGGCTGGAATATATGCTTGAAAAGTAGACTGAAGTATGGAGACTTTAAACAGTCATATTATCGCTGCGGGCAATTGTTTGAAAATATTTTACATGAATACATGACAAGTAATCGTAAAGATGGTTACATATGAATAAAGGCTCTAAGTTGTGGCACAGTACAATATTTTATATATATATAGATATATATTCATTGAAATAATTTGCTTGATTAAACTGTATCTGAATAAAATAATAATTTCAGTTACTAAAGCTAAAATTTATTCATATTGATAAGATTAGATATTAAATATGTTTCCTACAAGATTAATATATTCGAATAATAACAATGCTATATCGTAAAAATAGTTATTTCTTTATCGCTGGTAAGTGCGACATTTCATTCATTTATCTACTACATAAGATTTGTTTCTTTTAGTACGGTGACAATTTTTCGCAATATGGAATCTTTCATAGCATCTTTCGCAACTATTTTCCCATTAATACCATTTTTTGCAATCTATGCCTATACTGTTTTCTGGTATCGTTAATTCATTTCCTGACATAAGTTCGTATTATCGGTTTAAAATATCAAAAATTTTCTTTACTAAATTTCTTTTTACTTCTACTGAAGAATAAACGTAATCTCCTGTTGTTATGAACAAATTCTCATTGTTTTTATTTAAACAAATTGCTATGAAGAATATAATATTATTTATTGTATTCTTTTGTTATTTTATACCTAGGTTTTGTGAAGTTGTATAGTATAGATAAATTTTCTAAGTGTGTAATCAAGCATACAGAAGGTTTGTTCATTGCTAACTGAACAGCTGAGTGTATTTCATAGACTGAAGACATAACTTTATTCTTTTATTTGAAATTTTGAATTTCCTGACGGGGTTCAAGCTCTATTTCATAACCTAAATATATATTGTTTTCATTTTGAAAAAATTCTACAATACATTTAACACAAGTGTAAGCCCTACCTTTCGGATATATAATTTCTGACTTGCAGCAACTACATTTAGGATAAATTATCTTTGTTAAACCAATTAAATGACAGTGATTTTTTCTGTTCTAACTTATCTCAAATGACTCCGGTAATAAATTGTTGCAATTGTAATAAATTCATCCAAAGCCTATTGTATATATCAATAAAGGAGCGTGGTTTGGAAAATTTGTAAAATACGAGTGCAATATTAATTTTTCATATGATGCTAATTGAAAAATATTCAAAACTGTTGTAGGTACAGTTGGAGTTTTTGGTCTGGTATCAGTTTTGATTGGATCTGGTATCATTTTGTGTTTGAGGTTGAAACTCGTTTTCTAAATGGATTTTGCTTATCTGACTTCGTTTTCTTTAAAGGAAGATTGAATTGTGATGTAGTTTCTTTAATTTGAGGGGAAAGGAGCTGTGAAGCTAAATGAGACTACTCATTGAATTAGGAAAGTTTCAGCGATTATATGTTAACCTAAGAGTACAGACTTGTCATGTATTTGCAGGATTAAAGGGAAAATCAAGTGAAGAAAAAAATTTAAATAATTTAGTTCAGGGAATTAAGAAAATTTAGTGATTAGATAATGTTGTTTGTGATTTTCTTGGAATGATGATATATTTATAGGGAGAAAAATTTAAATGTTGTGTAAAATATGTAGGTTTCATTTCGCTTCCGATCCTTGACCTTGTGATCAACTGAAGAGTAATCCAAATAATTCGCTAATTGATGTTAATCCAATTTTACACGGAGAGATACTTCACTTTAGAACTAGGTTGGACTGCGATGAAACAAATTGGAAAATGCCGTCCAATGGAAATTGGAATTTAATATGCACTTCAGGGACGAAGTCGTATCCGGTTGAACTCTAGTATATGAACAAGAACGTCTGGAATTTGGTTTAGTAGACACCAGTTGAGACTTCCAGATGAAAGACTGCAGACTGCAGGGCATTGATTACAGGTTCTACCAACAGTGATCCTGCAATGCAGGCTGAAGAATTGAATTGAGTCTGAGACTGTTTGACCTTGAACTTGAGTCTGGGATCAAACTGAGACTGGTTGGACTTGAACTTGAGACTGGGAATGAAGGTTAAAGGGCCTTTCAGGAAGAAGGTCTGGAGTTCGGATTTAGATTTACGCCGACCTCGAACGACTAAACAGAATGATCCGCGTAGAAATGATGAAGCACCGAATGAACCACAGTAAATCGGCGATTGAAATAGTAGTTCTACCATGATGTAGAGAAAGGTAGGGATATTGCAGATGTCAGGAAACTGTGTGAGTCACAAGTCTTACAGTTGCGAGACTATTTTAACAGAGAGCGAGATGTTATGATTTACAACCCTATCTGTGAAGCTGATCCTGACTACACGCCCTCGAATTTGTCCTCAGAAGAGGCCTTGAGTACCAGGGCAGAAACCACAGAGGAATCTAAAGCGCAATGGAGACAGAAAACCATCCACGGCGAGCACCCCAAAACGTTAGGACAACGTGAAGTGGGTAGTGAGGCATCCAATATTTGGCTGAGAAAGGGTCTCCTGTATCCAGAAATGAAAGAATTCGTCATTGCGATGCAAGACAGGGTTGTCAGCATCAGAAATAATCGCAAACACGTGCTACATCAACACGCGGTTGACCGGTGCTGATTATGTGGAGATACCACTATAGATACCATTATAGATGGCTGTCGCGTAACGGCTCAAAGAGAATATAAGCACAGGCATAATAATATGGCGGGCATTATACATCAACGGCTTTTCCTAAACCTAGGACTATCCAGACGGATCATTACATCCTGCCAATCGACCGCACATCGTTATGCGAGGAAAAAAAGGTGGAACAGTAGCATCATCGAAATTGCTTGTCCACTTAACCGAAATTTGCAGGCAACCTATACAACCAAGATCCACAAGCATAGCGAGCTAAGGCATGAAGTAAAGACAATATAGAGGAATGTGAATCATGTATTCATTCATCTTATTGTGATTTCGGCCACAGGCAATGTGCACGCAAGATGTACTGAACATCTTGAACATTTAGGAGTCAGCAGGGTACTAGCGGAAGCTCACAAGGTGTTATTAAACACCTGTTTCATTAAAACAAGGAGGAGGATTCATGCAGAAGTTACATGACCATTGAGTCCATATGCTCCCGGAATATGCTCGTAAAACGCCTCAGTATTCAAATAATCAGGTATGCTTTTGGCGCAAAAACGGATATGAGGCACTTTATCGGCAAGAAGAAGAGCAAAATCCTGCAGCGAACAAACCACCCGTTCCAGCAATACCACCTTTTCAGATAATAAATAATGCCAGCATCAGAAGTAGGAGACCTATCCACCGAAAAGTCTTTCTCAGGATGCACTACTGTTGTTGCGGATCGAGAAATCCCGAGGAACGAGACGAGACGGGACGAGACATACGTGCTGTCTCGGTATTTCTCGTCTCGTTTTGCCTCGTCTCATTTTCCCCCCGTCTCGTGGCGTCCTTTCTCGTTTCTCGCCTCGGTTTTTCCGAGGAATGCGACAGAGGTACGCTAGCAGAGTGGCCAGCTCGTGTGAGCATTCTTTTGCCACTCTAAGGCGCTAATGCTAATTACCGTTCTTTAATGAACAGTTGAAGTCGAAATCTGTTTACATATAATACTTGTTTGTCCGTTACTGATTAATTTGATATCAAACACGACTATGTTACGATTTTTTCAAAGCTTCAACTTTACTCTATTAGTATTTTGTTTTGTTCTTATTATTGATTTATTTTGCCAATTTTAACAACAGAATATATGAAACGAAAATGCAAAAAGATAGCCATATTTTTAGATCATTTGTAGTTTAAAGAATTCAAGACATATTAAAATATTTGAAAAGTTTGTCAAATCCTTGAAATATTTGGAAATGTTTGTGAATTCCTTAAACTCTTCCAAAGTATGCAAAATCTATGTGAAATCTTGAAATTTCTCCGAAATCTTTTGGAATCTTTGGAAATTTTAGCAAAATATTTGACTCACTTGTGACATCTTTTCCAAATATTTGTATTAATTTGAAAATATTACAGTATTTGAGATGCTTGTGAAATCCTTAAAATAAATGGAAATCTTGGTTAATTTTTTGGAAGCCTTTTAAAGTATGCAAAATCCATGTGAAATTTCAAAATTTTTGAAATCTTTTAAAATTTTTTATTATTATAATTAATATCTTGTGTATTATTTTTGTCAGCATAGAAAAACTTTCTCATGTATAAAATGTACTTCCGAAAAATTCTTAACGATCTCATCTTTTTGATGTTTTGGAAGTACATGTTGAACATAAGAAAGTTTTTCCAAGCCAAAAAAAATTGTTCATAATTTTTGGAGCTGCTATATTTATTTCATTTTCAAGACTCCATAAAAGATTAGGTTTTTCCTATATAAACTTGAATAAACATTCTACAAAATTGTAAAAATTGTGCATATTATGCAGTTTAAGAAAGAATAATAACACTGGCAATTTTTCCAGAACTTTGCGAATAAAAAACTTTTTTATTTTATTTCGTCTCAGCCAAACCCTAAGATATGCGCGTTATAAAGAACCCGAAAGGAAACTTTTCAGTTCTAAGGCACTTCTGATTTATAAAAAATTTTATATACATGAATATACACGCATGCATATATGTATTTTGTAGGGGTGAATTATAAATTTTATTGTGTGCTGATTATATGAGCTTATATGAGTCTTATTACTGACTTCTTTATTACTTATTACTTATTATACATTCCAATTTCATAGGATTAAAAAAATATGTAGTCTGATGCTCTAACCAACTAAGCTACGGAGAGACGAGAAGATTTTCTTCACAACTCCTACAAGTTGAATGTCGACGTCATTCAATGTACTTGCAAAATTAATTTTTATTCATTCCAACATAAGAGTGATTTGATTAATTCATGTTATGGGTTTTAACCAGCGAAATATAGTAAATAATATGATTTTAATTTTTTTTGTCTTTGTGGTCTACAATCAATATTTTTCTGAATATTCATTTATTGTATATCATTAAGCTATTTCCCTTTCGGCGAGCCTCTAGGGGTAAGCGTGACACTACCCGATTCGGGTAGTGTTTTTTAGGTGGATAGTTTTTTGTAGTAAATAACTACAAGTGTGGGCTCACCACACCCACGACCGCCAACAGCAACGCAGTAGTATCAGACGGTCACCCATCCAAGTACTAACCGCGCCCAACACTGCTTAACTTCAGTGATCTAACGGGAACTGGTGCTTCCAGTGTGGTATGGCCGTTGGCCATTTATTAATTTGATAAATTGTGAAGAAACTCTCTCTAGCTCCGCTGGGATTTGAACTCCAGGTCTTTCAGATTTCGGTCTGATACTTATCAGCTAAATGAACGATGAACTAAAAACTTTTCAGCGCCAGGGCCAGATAAAATCAAGAACCTTTGGTGGTTCACTTTTGCGCACCAACATCTAGCTCGTATATTTATTACTTTCCTAAACAGACAACAACGCATCCCGTAGTCAATGGAGGATTGACACAAGGTGTTGATGACTAAGACCGGAGATTTGTCAAGTACAAGCTATTCACTGGCATCATCATAGAGAGGATATTAACATCTATCGAGCCGGTTTGAAGTGCAATAGTTGAACAACGTGGATGCAAGAAAGGACTGGCAGGCTGCAGGGAGAAACTGTTAATAGACAGGTGTATTACCCAGGACTCGATCAGGTATCGACGCAATCTGGCCATGGCTTTGGTTGACTACCGTAAAGCATTCGATAACACGTACCATAAGCTACTTATTACGTCCCTCTAGTGCCTGCAGGTGCAGCCAAAAATAGTGAGATGCACAAAAGAGCTTATGATCTTGTGGCGGACAAGATTTGGTCATAAAATCTGACAATAGACAAGCACCTACCAGCTATATCACATATAAGATGGGGGTCTTTCAAGGAGACTCTCTGAGAGAGAATATAAGGTCAAACACCTTTTACACATGGGCAAGCTTAAACTCTTTGCTTCCTCGAAAGAGGACCTTAACATCGTTGTGAAGGCGGTAAATAGGTACTCTAAAGCGATTGGAAACAGCTTCAACTTACAGCAAGGAAGACGAGAAACTACATCATCGGGTGACGATCAGGATGTTCAACTCATGAGCCAAATTCTCAGAAAAATTTTGGCTTCTGAATCATTTGGAAAGAATAAGATCCAGGCTACCAACATGCTGACCGTACAAGCAAGATGATGACAATCCATCGAAGTCATCATCCTAGATCTTCCGTACCTCGAATATACCTCCCTCCAGATAATGGGGGTAGAGGCATGCTAAGCTTGGAGTATCTTCAACGAAAAACGGTTCTGGCTACAGCCCGCTCAGTTCTAAATAGCACAGATTCTCTTATGCAACTCGTACATTAACATGAAGTCGCCAATTCTGCGGCGTTTCTATACCGTGCACATATCCCAGCATCACTAACACCTTCGGTGCGCAAAAGTTGTGTACAGGAAGCAGAACACACGTTTCCACTAAGAGAACATGCTGACAAGTCCCTTCATGGTGAATTCTACGGAATCATACGTAAAGAAGAGCTCTCGATGAGTATTTCCAACATGTTTCTCAAGTCTGCTGGATTGAGATCGGGGACTGAATGATTTCTTTTTGTCTGTCAAGATAGCGGTACCAACGGCTGGGCGTGCAAGCAAGAGCCAGAGACACTTGCACATGTTCTCAGTGGATGCACGCTACGGGGACTTAGAAAGAGACACAATGCGGCTCTAAAAGTATAATATATCCATCTTAGGCAATTCTATCGTATTGATCTATTGCCCGTCTTGAAATACGCCCAGGGGAAGCTCGAGTCCGCTGTCGAGAATGATCAGTGTAAGATCTACTGGTGTTTCTCATTCTCCACGGCTCAATGTATCAGTTTTACGGAGCCTGATATTGTTCTCCGAGATTTAAAGACCAAGATCATTCACGTAATTGAATTTTCGGCATCAGCCGATGGTAATATCACGGCAAAGGAGGAAGAAAAACGGGCGAAATATCAAGAACTTCTTCTCGTACTGGACAAGCTGTAACAAGGCTACAAGGTCCATCTAGTAGTTCTCATAATCGGCTGTCTTGGAGGTATGAAAGCTTAATTTCTTAGCCAACTCAACAAGATTCCGTGTTGCCAGCGTAAGGCTCATTCCATCGCAAACCGGATACAAAAGGCTGTTCTTCTGGGATCACTTCATCTGGTCCGCCAACACTATTCCTCATAATATTCTCCAAAGATTGGTAGCTCTAAAAATGTATGCATAGGCGAAACCCTTATCTGCAACTGTCCAGTCTACCGCTATAGGTCATCCATGACTAGAGACCTGACTCCGAGGAACAGTGTTGCAGGACGTTATCTTGCGTAAATTTCCCGCTCTGTTTTACTTTCTAGGACAGAAGGAGCAGAAGTGGATAACGTACACGTTCCAGTAGCGTCGGGATTGGTTGCTTCAAGCAACTATGATCGTAGCTTCCGGAGCCTACATCGTCCTAACATAACATAAGACCTGATCTATCATAATAATTATGGGAATCAACAATAAAAGCACTTTCTTCTCCTGTGGGTAATTTAAAGACTGCAATACAATCTGAAATAAATATATTGCATAATTCTGTCGAAGGAGTCCAGTTTCTTGTAGACATGGGGTACTTTGAGGTTCTGCAAAATGTTTCTTATCCAAGGTTAATTAAATCTAAAATTTCCCATACATGAGGGCATGTACCAGAGGCTTTATAATTCCAAAGTGTAGATATTGTGCTAAAAATATAATTCCTATGACGGTTAATGTATGATGGTGGCCTCTGCAACTTGTCATCTGCCGTACGTATTGCAATCTTCTCGGTAACGCGAAACACCATATCTCCTTAGCCAAAGGGAATATAGTGTTTCGCGTTGCTGAGCAGATTGCAATACGTACGGCAGATAACAAGTGGAAGAGGCCACAATCATACATTAACCTTCATAGGAATGATGGGAATCAACAATAGAAGCACTTCCTTGTCCTGCGGGTAATTTAAACACTGCAATACAATCTGAAATAAATATATTGCATAATTTTGTCGAAAGAGTCCAGTTTTTTATAACCATGGAGTACTTTGAGGTTCTGCAAAATGTTCTTCATACAAGGTTAATTAAATCTAAAATTTCCTATACCTAAGGGCATGTACCAGATTATTACGTGACCAGTAACATGGCTTATATTTGGCGGCCTTATAATTTAAAAAGTGTAAATATTGTGCTCAAAACATCATTCCTATTACGTTTAATGTATGATTGTGGCCTCTGCCATATCTTATCTGTCCGACGTATTGCAATCTTCTCGGTACCGCG
>CAKNWW010343788.1:0-10095 GCA_932074435.1 Andricus kollari
AGTATTATCTAAGTTTTGCAGTATTTACTGACCGAGCACGGTTCTGTTCCATGCTGGGTTACCGACAGTCAGTATTACTGGTCGGTAATGAAGATTGCTGAAATGAATCAAAGCTTAGCCGATATATAATGGATCTAACTTATCAACCGAATTAAAGTAGAACTGATTATTTTTCAATTAAACAGTTACATTTTGGACCAAAAAAGATTAATTTTCGACCAAAAGAGATTTATGTTCAAACTAAAAACTAAAATTTTTAACACTAGAGATGACATTTTTTGTTGTAACTTTGCAAAATGAAGTGATTGCGATTCACAATTTATAGTAACTTTTAGAGAAATTGAAGTTACTTCTTCAAGTAAGTGCAACGAGTTTTTTTTTGCTGTGTAACATATCTGTGAGGAGTATCTGCAAAAAAGAAAGTTACTCACCCCCCTCAGCTTGTTGGTTTGGTTGGCTCGAAGACTGCGAAGAAGACCTTTTCTTGGGAGGAAGTATGGGGTATGAGTCGCCCTGCAAACTTAATTCTGTAAGAACAAATAGAAATGGATGCATTTTTAATTTTAATACTAAAACTGAGAAAAACTTGCTACATAATTTTTATTTTCATTTATTCAAGCCTATGTATTGTGTCGTTGCAGATTTTGCAATGAACAAAAGTCAATCGTGAACATAAAATGAATGGATCTCTAGCACTTCAGGGACCCAGCTCGATGTTACCCAGCTCGATGCGTCGATATTCGCATTAATTAATTTAGGCTGATTTGTTTTGATTTTTATATTCATTATATGTACCGCCTCCTCAGAGTCAACATCATCGTTGGATAACAAGAGACATTGAGAAACAGTAGCTGTATATATGGAGCGTTGGGTGGAAAAACAACCTAACAAGGAAAATCGTGTTTTGTGATAAATCGATTCAAAGATTTCAAGCTGTTATTGAACTTAGAAAAGATTAATTTAAAAATAAATCCTTTAATATACCAATGGGTATTATAGGGTTTTTTTCCCCTAATTTGACGTTTTAAACATTATTTAATGATTTCTACTACATCGAAAAAAATTGGTTTAAAATTTATAAAATTAAACAATTTCAATGTTTACTCATCAAATTCAGAGATTCTACATCTGACATAACATCATTAGATTGTAATTTTTTTTCTCCCATCACTGTGACAGACAATAACCAGTCTTGATATTCTTGTTGTAAAAATGGCAGAAAGAATTGCAAATCCTTTTTTTTTTCTTCAGTACTTCCAGGTTTAGAAATTGGCAAAAGTCTTAATGTGGTCTTTGCTTTGGGCGAATTATTAAATCGCACATAATCACTCTTATATCCAGAGTACGTAAGAACTTCACTGTTTTGTTTATACCGTATCATTTCATATTTTTGGATGGAAAAATTATATCTTTTTAGTTATGGAGTATTTTTGAACATCACACCTAAATCTCTCGTCCAATATTAAAGTAAATCATTACTTAACTCGGCATCAAAAGGTTTTGGATTACTTCTTGCGGGCCTCATAATGTTCAAATATTCCTGTGGACTTTCAACTTTTTCTTTTTAATACTTTTCCATAAATACCGAAATTACCGTCACATTGGCAGTATCTGTGACCACGGACAGGAAATAAGTGAGTTATCTCAATATTGTCAGTTTGTGAAAACCATGTGCAGAATTAACCCACAGTCGAATTTTTGTTCTGGCGTCCTGCTGAGTCGGAAAAGAAAATTATTTTCTTGAAGTTAGGGTCATCAGATAATTTTTTCTTAATAAAATCTTCCAAAAAACTACAAACTGAATTGGAGTCTTTTTTTCCTTCACTTTCTAAGAAGCAAAACATTTTGCTGTCACTGTCATTGAAGCAGTGAATACTGAACACTTATACATTTGAAATTCTTTTGCAATTTGTTTGTCACGTGTTCTATTTCCACTTTTCTCAAAAACATACTCTTTTTTCAGTTCTTTGCATTTACTAACTTTTTGTAAATGTTCTTTGTAAGGAGCTTTACAACTATCATTTGGATTAGCTAGGAGTTTTGTTGAACGAATATTCACTATTCTTACGAAAAAATTTGTGATACGTGTTGTACTTCATGGAAAGATCTTTACCAGTTTTTTTATAATATTCTTTGAAAAAAGAATAAAGCATTTTATTGTTTAAATCTGGATAATCAAAAAACTTTCTTTCACTTTTTTGACGACTGTAATGCTATTTTTTGTGTGCAAAAGTGGCCCAATGACCGTTAGCCATTTGCCAAGTTTCCTCGGCAATTTTGTGAGGTCGATTTGTATGATTTCCACGTTTTTCGGTAGCAGTTAAAGCCCCTAAATAATAAAAGATAAATGAGATAAGACCAATAAAGGTTGAGATAAAAATATAGTAAAAGGTCATCCAGTATACAAAACAGGTCATCTAGTCAAATGGAAAAATAATATAAAACAAAATAAATTATGCCCAAGCTGGAAAGATCCAGGAATAGTTACAGGAATTACAATTAAAATAATAATTAAAACATTGAATTTGAAATCAAAACTCTTCAAAATTATATTGATCAAGTGATGCAATTTTATATTTCACGGAAAAAATTATTCCGTTACCATGGATGTTGATAAAGACGACACAAGCAAACTACATCCTTCAAGAATTGTATGGAAAGATCTACATAGAGGAAATCAGCAAAGTTTATTTGTGAATATGATATGAACTTTCTTGTAAATTCTCGTATATTTGGTAACTTATCGGTAAGTTTCTTTGTTACCTTTTCCAATTTCATGTTGTCGAGAATTTTCGAACTCTAGTCGAAACTCGCTCTATTTTTGTAGCGGTCGCTGATGTACTATGTCGGTCCTATTGCCGCGAGTTGTGAATTTTCAATAGTGGTTGCAACTTTATTCTCTCCTCGAGGAACTGAGACCTAGAAAAACTGTAGATCAGCTCGAGGAAGATGAGCCCAATTTGATTCTTAATGTCCAACGAATCCGCCCAGTGTCCGCCTCCGATTTTCTTCATTCTGACATACGTTATAGTATTCGAAAAACTAAGCGACACGTGTTTTTACTTATCTGTCCAAATCGGATTTTCGAAAGTGAAAACCGCCCCCGTAAATTGGGTTTTGAATACGCAGTTAATGATTTCTCATATAGCAGCAGTGGCTTTCACAATGAAACCAACCGGACAAACTTTCTCACAATAACAGATCAAACATGTGATGTAAATTTAAGCCGAAAAATGCATGCTTTGAATGATTTCAACGGCGTGGATATTGTAGAAGAAAGTACTTCAGACTTTCAAGAGCCATAAAAAGAGTGGGAGACTTCGGCTGTGGAAGACACGTATGCAGGATTGACTCCTAAACTTGGCTCAACAGCAAATGAACCTGCAAAGAGCAGTCGAATTTCGGAGAAGTGGCAAAACAAAAACTAATCGTCCGATAAGTGTTGTTAAACATCGATTCAGACAAGTAACATCAGAACGTCAATTGAGGCGATATACAGGACAAGTAAATAAAGGAGGTACTTACATGGAAACATTACATCAAATTTCAGACTGCACCTTAAACAATTCATAAAGTGCAATTGATGCTGGTATGATGGTCCACGAGGTAGATCTACAAAAATGGGTTCTGCATGCTAAACAAATTCTTGGTTTTAAAGATACACGATTTAAATAATCTAAATGGTGAGTGTGGCAGTTTAAACACTCAGAATATCCAGAAAAGTCAAAAAAATTAATCCTGAGAAAAACATTAGAACATAAGGAAACTTTGAAATTAAAAGCGGATAATTTTGTGAACGAAGTGAAGCTGCCCAATATCACCCAATTTGCAATGTTTTGAGAGAAGTAAGGTCCACGCAATTTTAAAGGGAAGGGGGGGGGGGGTGGTTGTCGGCGAGGGTGGCGTAAATTCTATGGGGATTGTGTTCAATGTAAACTTTAGAAAAATAGCCAAGATTCAAATAAGAAATGTATATTAGAGCCCTACCAGAACAAACGGAAAGGTTCGGAAACATTTCGGTAAGCGTTCAGAAAGAGGTGCCGTTCCAATCCTTTCTGAATCCTATGTGAACTTTCTTCCCGTTTCATTTCGAACGCCAAGCTGTCCCAAGAAACTTTCTGAGTCTTTCCGAATTTTCTACTTTCCGGCTTCTTTCCGATTTCTTTCCGATCATTTCCGAATCGAATGAAAAAGAAAAATATATTCTCGTACTAATTATTTATTTTTATATTCAAAGAATTTTCAATTGCGGTAATCTTATTGATTCTTATTGAATTCAGCAAAGAAAATGACCTATCCACGTACCACTTGAACATGTTAAAATATAATTATTCTAAATTAATGGTAATAATTAGAGCACTGCCACCATGTCCGTCATGGGACTGCGCCCTAACATCAAAGACCATGGCGCCTTTCAAACCTTGTGTCTGTTGTCAAATTTATTTTGGCGAGTAAAGTGTGCTAAATCGACATTTCAGCGATTAATTCGCTAATTAATGTTAACTATCATCTTTTTTAAGTGCGTTGTACGCGGGAATGCACTTCTTCATATGTAAAGAAACCGCTTCTTCAAATGTAGAGTCAACAAGTGACACTTCAAAAATCGTTACCCTCCTCCAGGGTAAACAAAGGTATCTTCTATCCACTTATCAATTATCCAGCTAGACGTTACCCTGTACCCTAGCCGACCATACATACAAATAACCATTACCTGCAACATCTCTTACCTTCAGTTTTTTCTGTGGGTGCGTGGGGCACGTTGGTCGAAATGCAACAAACAAGAATTAACTAAGTGGCACATGTGGACGTCCACATGTAGCATATCAATATTAATTATTAATTGCCCACATAAAGTGTAAATTCTATTTTTTATTTACATATGAAATGCACAGTTAGAAGGGTACCATCTGTGCACGTCTAAATGTTGACGTGGCAGTATTTCATCTTTGTACCTGAAAGGTTGTGCTTGTGCGAAATTGCTCCAAGCATATTAAATCGCAAAATTTCTGATTTGTGCAAAAGTTTTTAAAAAGTTTGTTTAAAATTATAGATATATTATATTATTATATTTACCAATAGAATTAAGGACAGCTGCCAAGAATAAGACAAGCGTATAGACAATCCTCATCTTTTCAAAACAGAAGAAAAGCTGATTAATGTATTGATAAAGAATTTTATTAACAATGTGAATAATTAATATTCGACTGCTCAATTAGCTTATATAGCCTATACTATAGTTGTTAATTCTTAGAATAAAGGCATCAAGCTTTTCTCACTGAGATAAGATAAGAAATCGAGTATTTGCTACTAACTGTACTGCGCAACAATAAAAAAAAACGAGATAATCTTTACATGTTTGCGTTTGATAAAAGGCAGTTTCAAGGAAAATAATATTTTTTTACAAATTTCATTAAATCAAATGCCGCCATTTATGTAATCTTTTACGTTTTAGGGAAGCTAGCTGGTTTTTACATGGAAAATTGGTATAATGTTTACTGTACCGAGCGATTTAAAGTTTAAAAAACTAATATAAATCTACAAAGTATGTTCAAATAATTTGAAATATGGATTTCATCCTTCCATATTTTTGATCTCATGTTTGAGAGATTACTCAGAGAAAAATACGTCACCTTGAAACAAAAGCTATCACAGTAACTTTTCAGATATTTTTTTTATCAAGCAAATATTAATATTAAGGTTATTAATATTATTTTTTTTCTGAAACCTAATATGTTTACAGCTCACTTTATCGCTCGGCTTTTGAACATAAACTGTTGAAAATATGCCATCGTATGTCACGAGAAAAAAATAGCATTAAATCAAGAAAATATCGGTATGAGTACGAACGATACAATATTTTCATGATCCAAGAAAATTTGTCTAATTTCAAAAAAATATACTTGAATGAAGAAAATCTAGTTGCTTCCATCCAGTGCATTTTCTTAAGACAAGAAATATTTTCTTCCATGAAAAAAATATTATATCGGCTTTCGGTCGAAATTCAGATAGATTTTGAGCATTTCGTTTTTCAGGCAACATATGACAAAATAAGATAGGTCTTGGATGGAAATAGATAAGGGGCAAGATGGATGAAAAGGGTTGGAAGCAAGGAGAGAAAGTAAAGTTGATGGACTATGGGGAAAAGGCTAACTCTATGCAAGAATCTTAAAGAAAAATAGATAAATAACGTATTCATAACGAGAATGGTAGGAGGAAACGAAAATGTGAGCATATACAATTTTAGATAATTGTTTTGAAATAAAGCGATAGCTTATAAGGTAGCATAAGTTTATACGTCTTAATTAGATAGTAAGTATTATTGAAATTTCTGTTTCCAAAGTTTAATAAGTGATGTAGAGCATATAAAGTATGGCAATATAACCTAAATTTTCAACAATGAATTATTGCTTGCGACTAAGCAAAGTATATAGCAAGTTTGACTAGAATACGAAATTTAGAGGGTCACCAATAAATATGTTGCTGAAAACTTTAGTTACTATAGATTTCTTCATAAATAGGATGACAAGATGCAAAACGAGAAATCAACAACAGTAAAATGCAGTCATGGAAAAACAGAGGAGAGGTGGGAAAGAACAGCGTTGCCGAAATGAAAAGAAAGCTGGTGAAAAAAAACAAAAGAAAAACGAAAGGAAAATAAGCGCGAGGCAATATTAAAGAAGAAAAGAGAAGCGAAGAAAGAAAGATTGAGAAGAATCAGGGCGGATCCTGAAAAACTAGAAGTGCAACAACAAAAGGAACGTCAGGAGTGGATTAACAGAAAAATTAAGGGACAAGTTAAAAGTACCAGCTAGGTAGCTACGCAAGTTGAAAATTCAAGAGACCTACCTTCACAAGCAAATAGCGGTAGAAAGAAGATTGCCCGCAAAAAACCACTTGTTATAAAGAATTAGAAAAACTTGGAAGGGATAATTAAAATTTAAAAACGAAATTGGCTCGAGATACAAAAGCACAGCAAAGGAAGAATAATAGAGTAATGAGCATCCATTCCTCCCCCAAAGACTGCACTTAAGAGGTTTATTGGTAAAAGGATAATTGACAGAGATGTTGAGAAAAAACTGCGTTTTGGAGAGGTTCAAAAAAAGTAGTACAGGTCCTTGCTCAAGAAAATAAGGATCGTAGAAGTAAAAGCCTTCTGAGCCGTATCTTCCATGGAAAAATTGTCCAGAAATATCGACTTTTACAGGAATCTAAAAAAATCAGTATTTTGTCGGTTTGGCACCATTACGTAAGCGAGGGCCCCCGGACCTGTGCATAGGACCGTGATCTGAATGATAAAATGAACATGTCGTACAAGAAATTTAAAACAACTCATACTAGTATCAAAATCAGCTATTGGCATTTTTGTAAACTTCGTCCAGTCTGGAGAATGTCAGTCCACGAGTGTCTCAACGAGGTGCATGAATATCCCGTAAATTTCCTGTAACCTAAGTTTTATTTGATCGAAAATCAAGTTGCCGAACAGAAATTTGTCATATAATTAATTTTTTTTCGAATTTTCAGGTGACATAAACTCATTTTGTACCAACTGCCAGTTATCATAATTTCTATTATACTGAATCCTCATTTGGCATCATTTATATATTTTCGAATTCCTATTCCCCATTATATTTATTATTCCTAACTTTAATTTAATACAATTTATGTTTTTTCGAATCAGTATTTAACTTAACTGTCATATTTCCGAATTGTTACATAACCTAATATTCATTTGCATTTCTACTTGTCATATTTTACACTTATTTCAATTATCATTTGACATAATTAATTTTTTCTCGAATAACCATACATCCTTGCATTCATTTACACGAATCGCCATTTGTCATAATTCCTACTTGATCCAATCGCCAAGTCACAGAAATTTCATTTGCCCTTCATGTAAATCAATGCTAGGTTATGGGGTTATTTGGGAAAAGATAAATTATGTTACATGATAATTCCAATAAATGTGTAACGAGCAGTACATCTGCTCGTTGCATACACAGACACACCTATAGAAGGAACACATGCGTCATCGATCGACGCTTCACGAGGCGAGAGCCGACTACCCCCGTTCTCGCGAGAATTGACGGCGCGCCTGCACTTCCCGCCAATCCGTCAGCCACGAGACATTAAAAGAACTCGCGGCCGCGGAACAAGACACAGTTCGCTGGGAGCGGCGAGCCGGCTACACCGGGGTGTCTGCTCTCGTCGAACTGACTGGTCTCTCTACCACCTGGAGCTACTATGGTAGAGTGACCGGAACCAACAACCGACGAACTCTTGGGAATTCGCACTATGCTTAGAGGCCGAGGCGAATCATGACCGCCTGGAGCAACTACTGCCACGATTTGCTAGGCAATGGGTGGCGCCAACCAGGACAACTTGTCTGACGCCCCCCATCCTCTTGGAAGCCCCCCTCATGACCTAGACATCTGCCGCGGGAACTCTTGATGAAGTCCGCCCGACATCCGACCACCTGGTGCAACTATGGCCGTACGCAGGGCGAAGGGGTAAACTCGTTCATACGCAGCCTAACCTGGACTAACCGAAGTTCCTATGCCCGCTTGGAGAGGCCACTCGATGTACAACTACCTGGAACAACTATGGACGTCCATCGGGCAAGGGGGTACGCTGACTAACGGTCAGCCTACCGTTGGCCAACCTGGGGTCTTCCCCGTACCGCCTATCATCACCCTGACCAACCGGACCAACCACCTGGTGACCACGCATATCCTACGATCGCCCGAACGCCTCGTTCCCCTCTCTCCCTTTCTCTCCGCACCGTAATGCTACCGATATCCGAGGGAGACGAGCTCAGGAAGGACGACGCTCACCGATGATCCGCTTGACCCGCGAACCCGACCGCTTATCGCATTTACCATGCTTACAGGGACCGGCCTGAATACGTTTGTGCAGGTCGAACATCCGCTCTATCTATCTCTCTCTCTTGCGCTCACTCACGCACCGCAACCAACCTTTGCTTTCTTCTCTACGTTAAGACTCGCACCCTTCACACGCACGCCCGAGGATATGGAGACGCGCGGACACACAACACTTACACTTAAACTGTCAACGGCACACACAAACACACTCACACACACATTTTCGACACGCTCACCGTCACATTCACACTTACATTCAAGTTAGTTTTGTACTTCATAGGGAAATAAACCCATACATGATTGCTCTGAATATAAATCGACGTTACATTATTTTTCTTCGAAACCAACCCTGGCTAGGCTGAAGCGCCCGGAGGGATAAATAAGAGGGAGGGTAACCCCCTCCCACAAGCGAAACACATCGTTACAAATTTAAAATATGACAAGTAGCAATTCGTGCAAATGAATATTAGGTTATGTGGAAATTCGGGAAAATGAGAATTATGTTAAATACAAAATCGTAAAAACAGAAGTTGTATCAAATGAAAATTATGAATAATAAATATTATAGGGAATAGAAATTCGAAAATATGAAAACGATGCCAAATGAGAGCTCGGTACAATAAAAATTATTATAACTGGTAGTTAGGACAAATAGAGGTTATGTCACTTAAAAATTCGAAAAAATAAAAATTACGACAAACCCCTTTTCAGTAACTTTATTTTCGGTCAAATAAAACTTAGGTTAAATGGAATTTGGGGGATATTCATGCGCCTCGTCTCAACGTGATACATGTTTATGTAATAAGCACGAGAACATGACTGAATTCGTCGAAGCATTACGCCGTTGTACCTCTCCATTCCGCCGTAACATATCTCAGCGTCTCACGAGCTGTCTTATGATGATCTCTCCCGCCTTCTATAAGAGAACCGGGTATATGCCATCTAGACCAGGAGACTTGTAAGGACTGGAAGACTTCGGGGCCCACCTGACCCGGCAGATAGATTTTTAGCATTTCGTTTTTTAGGCAACATATGACAAAATAAGATAGGTCTTGGATGGAAATAGATAGGGGGCAAGATGGATGAAAAGTTAACCATAATTTACTATTGACTAGGCTCAAATCACTTCACCTCTCAAATATGGCTGTTAAATGGTTTGAATCTTATCTTAGTAATCGTTCTGAAAGAGTACAAATCAGCAATGGCGAGCGTT
>CAKNWW010343790.1:0-10481 GCA_932074435.1 Andricus kollari
CTTTCGACAAGTACCTCGCGTGTGATAAGTAATAAATAATGGCTGCTATATGGGAACACTGTTTGGTCTGTAATCAATGAAATATCTATATAATTTTCGACTAATGTGTCTTGACTGCATCTGGACCTTTAGAATATTTGCCTGTTCTTTCACAGATTGCAAATTGATAGACCCATTATCATTTATTATTTCGGTCAAGTACGATTGGACTTTAGTACGTATTTCGCATTTCGAAAACCGCGATGAAGGACGAATTTGTCGCCTTCATTTATTAATTGATGCAAATCATGCGGATCTTCAATAAGATTTTTTATGATTTCAGCATTATTCAGGTCCGCATGAGTTCCTGCCAAGTCTAGTACTCGTCCGGTAGTTGTACACATAGTAAGAGGCTTCCGTAAGGGAACCGTTTTTATACCGAGTAAGATTTTCGCTGGTACTCATTATTACTTACTGCTATACACACTTAATCTTCGTCACTGTCTTCCTCTATCACCGGATTCATATTGTTTTGTGTTAAAAATTTACTGAGAATTTAAGCTTGCCTTATGATTTGCGAAAAGTAGCTCGCATTGGAAGATTTCGCAATTGAGTGACTGTGCTTGCAGTAAGTTTAATAAGTGTATACATAAGCGTAAAAAAAGTAGAATCTGCAGATAAAGCAAATACTTTTTCTGTTTGTTTTGGAAAAAAGTATCGCCCTTTATGACGTTCTATGATGCTCCTGTCGTTGTATTGCTTACAAAGGCAGAAAACTGAATGATAGTAATCGATATCCTGGTAATGAAGAAACAGTTTCTGAGAGCGATGATTCTTCACAATCAAGCGACATAGATACAGAATTCAAAGCAAGCATTACAAATTCTAAGGTACACTGAGAAAACAGATTACTTGATACAAAGAAATGTAGTACTCAATACGTCCAATGAAATATTTGCTTGATCAGAGACAATTTTTCTTACTTCAAGAAATGATGCTTTTCGAACAAAAAACTCACTTTTGTTATAAAAAAAATTTCTTTGGATCAAACAAATATTTGATTGGACGTATTCAGTACTACATTTCTTTGAATTAAGTAATCTTTTTTCTCAGTGTAGGCGAAGATTGCGAGCATATTCGCATTCAAGTTTAAAGGACTGTGGCAACGCACAAATATTGTTGTGTTTGTTACAAGACACAATATTTAACAGTAGTTCCGAAACAGGCGCGCGTACAATCCTCTGTTAAAAAATGAATTTTATATATATTCCGGATGGTAACCGTTGCTGTCGAGCACATTCAATAGAAGTTCGGTTCTTTGACAAGGAATTAAGACGTTAACGTGTATAGTCGAATTTCGCAAAAGTAAAAGATTCAGAACTATCGAAATTTCTCGAAAGTTTAAGTATTCAATGTGACACATTGATTCTTGACAAAGATAGAGACATTTTTTTATCTGAAGAAAAAATACATGTTTTTTACAGGTTTGACATGGGAAAATATTATCGAATTGAGCGAAATGCTAACGTCAATTCGAAACACTCAGTTCTACATCTATCATGTACTCTTTTGAGAAAGATGTTTTACCCTCACGATTTGGATTAAGTACTCTCTCTGTACGCGACCTAATTGATTTTCACACTACTGATGTCTCTAGAATGTTATTCAATTCTGATAATGAGCTAATGTCAATTTGTGACGGTACATATGCTCGCCATCAAAAAAGCAATAAAAATGCGTACCAGCGAAAAACTTACTCGGATCAAAAAAAGGTTCCCTTATGCAAGCCTTTTACTATCTGTAGAACATTCGGACGAGTACTAGGCAGAGCAAGACCTTCGCATGCGAACCCGAATGGTTTGTGAAAATTAAGGAATGAAGGCGACAAATTCATACTTGATCATGGTTTACTCGATGCAAAAGACGTACTGGAGCCCAAGGGCTTTACCGTACGTAATCGAAAGTAGTTTTCATTTAAAGAATCAAATCAGTGCCAGTTCGTCACAAAAATTCAGTGGGCAGTAGAGTCTGTTCATGGAATACTTAAACAAAGATATCGATTACTAGACCATGTAATTGATAACAAACTACTTCCGAAGGCTAGGCTGTATTTTAAAATTGCAGTATTTCTGCACAATCAATTTGGAAAACCATTACAATCAGATGCAGAGATGACAGAGTCAGATCTGAAAATCCTATTTACGGGTTCCTATCAACTCTCGCAAGCAGTTTTGTACTTGGCCGAAATGATAAATGAAAATGGGTCTATCAATTTTCAATTTGTGAAAGAGCAGGCAAATATTCTAAAGGTCCAGATACAGTCAAGAAACATTAGTCGCAAATTATATAGATATTTCATTGATTACAGACCAAACAGTGTGAGTATTGCAGGAATTAAAAATGTACTTGTGAATGTGCCAATGGTCGAAGAGTAGTTGGCTGCTATTCCCATATAGCAGCAATTATTTATTACTTATTAAACGTGAGGTACTTGTCGATAGTCGTAAGACCTGCTGAAATTCTGACTAAATTGTTTACACAAAACAGTATGAATCCCGAGGTGGAGGGAGACAGTGACGAAGATTAAGTGTATAGCATAATAGTGTAAGGTGTATTTTTCAAATTATACTTACTTTATTGTTTTATAAGCTAAAAATAAAGTTGGCCCCTCATTCCCATCGAATTACATACAATTAGGGGTCATAAATTTGTATTTATTTATTTTAACCATGACGTAATCCTTTGATCTTATCACAAAAAATATATATTGTTACATTCGACATGAGTATATCACAGAAAAAAGTTGCGGTTATAGTTGTCTTAATGCCCTATATAACATATATCAAAGGCATCGAAATCAGTTGAGCCAATTTTGAGAAATTCGCATTTTTTTATTTTTAAAAATTTGTTTATAACTTTAGTAAAATGTTTGTTTGAAGATGGCTCTTGGGATAAAGTAGTCCTCTAATGGTAGGAACTTACCCCTAAAATATGAACCAAAAACGAGTAGGGTACTTCACCCAAGCTTACACGGCTACGACTTTTATTTAAATCTTTTTTAAGCTCTTGCTTTTATAACATTGTAATGCTTATTGTTGAATCATGAAAAGTTGTTATAAGCTGAATAGATTCATTTTTAATTTATAAATGGCATTTATGTACAGGTTTTATTGGTACTATATTATAATTGATTTAATAGACTTTTTTCCGATCAAAGCTTAAGTTTTCTATTTTAAAAGAAGAAAATATACTAATCTCAAATATATAACAAGCTCGTCTAGAATTTACAAAACTTCTTTTCTGTGTTTTAGTGCCAATTCACCATGAAAGTGAGACATTCGAAAAAATAATTGTTCATTCTTTCAGAAAAACTGGCGCCACTTTTTTCATTTTTACTTTTTTCCTAATTTCCTGCACAGAGTGTCCAAAAATTTTCGGATTTAAACAAAATTCATTTTATGAAGGTATTTTGTGTCAATTATTTAAAATTTTATATTAAAATAACAGAACTCAAAACAGCGGATTCAATATGGCGACCAACGATATTTTTAACTATCGGACTTCTTAACAAATATATTTTAAAGTTATTTCGAGTCACTGAGTGCAACTTTGACATGAAAACTTTAAGATTCGAACTGGCGGATACAATACGGCGATCAACAGATTTTTTAAATTATTGGTTTAAACACAATTCATTTTTTAAACTTATTTCACGTCACTGATTTCAAATTTCATATTTAAATTTCAAAATTCAAAATGGAAAATCTAATATGAAGACCACATTTTTTTATCTTCTTATTTCTCAAAAATAATTTTAAAAATATATTTTGAGTCACTAATTTTTAATTTTGGAATGAAATTTAAAATTCAAAATGGCGGGTGACTTTAATTAAAAAATAATAATAGGATTTTTCAATTGAAGGCCTGGATGCAAGAACTGGGCGAGCGCTCGAAAACGGGAAAAAGTATCCAAGTGTCCAAGCGTCTTGTGATATCCAAATGTTAAAGTTAAAAGAATTAAATTTAAAAAATATGGGCTTGTGGAGAATATTAAAATGGAACTTTTTTTCTATTTATAGTTTTTCTTCCCGATGTATATTTTTTAATTACCAAATTGAAAAATATTTTCCCCAAAAAGGCGTATGCAGTCCCATGTCAAGATGTACCAACTATGCTAACCTCTCTGACATTTCCACCTATCCTAGCATGCCCGTGACGTCATGCTACAAAACTCAATATTTCGCGAAATATTGTAGTCGTTTTTTGATCTTATTATATTGATTTTTAGTTGGCAAATTGTACTGTTTCAAGTAAATGTTATATTTTTCACATCGTACGTCAACAAAAACATTTAAAAATCACTTGTAAGACACTGACATGCATGATGCGCAAATGCGTACACACGCTTACAGCGCGAGCATCGATACAAGGCCGGGGTAGCCAATTAAAGTCGCTTTGCAAATATCACCCGACGATTCGCGGTAGAGGTGGGGGCCCCCCAGCCTTGAAATCCGCAAATATTTACGTTTCGCGGCCCTTGAAATAGGAAAGAGTTCACTTAATTTCAAATATTTTAACCAATAATACATAGGGGATAAATTCTTTTGAATAAATTTAAAGTATAGGTACCATATTGAACTTAATATGAAACGCTTAAGATTTCAAGTCGAAATATATTATATTTTCAATAAAGTAGTTGAACTTTCAATTAAAAAAGATTAATTTTGTACCAAAAGAGATGAATTGTCAAAGAAAGAGTTGAGTTTCAAAGCAGCTACAACCAAATCGTTGAACTTTTACGCAAAAAGAGACGGATTTTTAACCAAAGAGTCGAATCTTTAAGCCAAAAAGGAGAATTTTTTAGAAGACAGTTGAGCTGCCGGATCGAATAAGGGCACATAATTTTTTTTGGCTCGAGCGGGATGAGTTCTCGTAGTTTTCAAAATTTGTTTAGAACATTATTTTTTGGAAATTCAATTAGTGTAAGAAATTTTCTTGAATTCAGTAAAAAAATATTTTCTGAATTCTTCTTTTTGTCCGGTCAGGGTTCATTTGCGCTCGAACCGAAAAATCTATGTGCCCTTATTCGATCCGGCAGCTCAGTTGAACTTTTGACCAATTGGCTAAAAGAAACATGAATTTTTAACCCAGAACTTTTCTACAAAAAGATGAATTTTGAACAATGTTTTTAAACAAATAGTAGAATTTTCAACCTACGAAGATGAATATTCAACCAAATGGTTCAATTTTTAAACAAAAAAGATAAAACTTCAGCCAAAAACAGTTGCATTTTCAAACGAATTCTTGAAATTTTAAGACAAAAAGACGAATATTCAACAAAATGTTAGATAATAATCCTATGCAAAATATATAATAGTTGATATTTCAACTGAAAGAAATATTTTAATTTCAAATTAGAAACCGTCAAATTTAAAGAAAGAAATAAATTCTCAATGAAAAATGTAATAGCTGATATTTCAACAAAAAAATATTTGTATGTTAAATCAACTACAGTTGAATTTTCAAACCAAAAAGACAAATTTTTAACCAGGTACAATTTTTCAGTCAAGAGAACATTTTTTTAAACCAAATTCTTTAATTTTTAAACCAAGAAGGCTAACTCTACAGAAAAAAGTATAATTTTTAGCCCAAGAATATGAATTTTTAACCAAAAAGTTAGCTTTCAGCCAAAAAGTACATATATAGTTGAATATTAAACTAACAACGATATATTTTCAACCAAAAATGGAATAGTTAAACTTGCAGTTGAAAAAATTAATTTTCAACAAAACAGTTTAATATTTAGTCAATAAAATGAATGTTTAACAAATCTAATTTTTTACAAAAAACAATACATTTTCAACCAAAAATAGAATAGTTAAATTTTCACTTTAAAAATTAATTTTCAACCATGACAAAACGAATTTTTAACTATTTAGTTGTTCATCCTTCAACCATTAGAATACATTTTTAACTAAGTAGTTCAACTTTCAACCATGCAGTTGAATTTTCAACTAAAAGAGATTGATTCCGATTGAACAATGTAATATTAAAATTTTGAATTATTTTCACATTTATTTTTATTTATGTTTTTTTCAAACTTGTTCTCTCGTTAAAAAGAACCCGATTTTCCATCATAGCCACGGACTAAGTCAAGTGACTGATAAGATGAGGATGTAATACGATGTATGAAATCATTTGCGATGATGTTGTAGGTACAACATTCTAAAATTGTATCCCTTTTGGCGTGGGGTTTCAAACTTGGCACTTGCGGTATCCCACTTGATGCTCTCCCACGGTATTTCTATTATTTCTGTCAGGTTATTATTATTATTATTATGTTGTCTTCATTCATTTCAATTTAATAGTTGAATTTTTAAATAAAAACAATCGATTACAGCCCAAAATGGATTCGTTAACTTTTCAATTAAGAACATTGAATTCGAACTATGTCAAAACGAATTTTCAATAAAATAGTTCAATGTTCAACGAAATAGTAGAACTTTCACGCAAAAGAGAAAAATTTTGAACTACAAATACAATAGTAGATATTTCAAATAAAGAGACTTTACGTTCAATGAAAAATAGTTGGATTTTCTTATTCGGTTCTACTAATTCAGTCCGCATTTATGCGAAAAACGAGAAAAAAGGGAAAGTTTCTGGTACGAAGGGTTAAAAATAAGAATTCTCTGAAAAAGGTGAAAAGAGGTGAATAGGAGAAATATTGTGAAGTCTGCATTCAGATGCTTTACTTGTAAAAGAAAATGACTAATTTTCATTTTTCCAAGCATTTCAAAAAAACGTTATTCGCATTTATATCTTCCACGTGTAATGTTATAATCTGCGATAACCCCTCCCTCCCGACGTCACAAATCGTCACAAAAACTATCTCCTCCCCGCAGTGTGACGAAGGTTTTACACGGACCTTTTTTGACAAGAAATCGGGTCTCCTGGCCCACTGAGCTGTGTTAAAATGAATCGGGACTGTTGCCAGGGTATGAAATACTTTTTTTTCTTTAAAAATAAAAATATCACGTTATTAAAATATAAAAATCTCAAACGATCAGTATGAGATTGATAAAATTTTCAATCTTATCATTTTCACATCAGAATATTTCACCTCAAACAATTTGAAATTCTCAATCATTCGCGACGTCCATTTCACTCCTCCCTCGTTTATCCGAGCCATGTCTTTGAGGTGACAGTGGTATTATTGTCGTAAACGAAATCTAATTTAACCTGCTCTGGCATATATAAAGCTTCAAGAGGAATGCTTATCGAGGACCATGAAAGATGAATGCGTATACAGGGTACAGTGAGAATTCACAATAGCCACCGGGGTCATGGCACGAGGCAGGAAAGGCGGAAAAAAGCGACAAAAGCTGCTACATAGAGAAGTGGACAATTTTGTTATGGAATTTTGGAAAATCGATGTTGCGTTTCATATTCACCGCGTTTATGTTGCTACTTTGTCGCTTCGTCTCAAAGGCAACTTTACCCCCGAATAAGCCATAAATAAAGCAGCCGGTATTCATGCAACGTACCGACCGGGTCTCGCTTTATGGTGGGACTCACTAGCTTCAGAAAACATATGAGGATTACGTACTATTCCATTCTCTGCGTGTGTGTATTTCAGAAACGAAATAAACTAAAGTGTAGGAAGGCTTTTCATTTTCTTAAAAGGAATTGGCACGCAAATAGTGTTATAGGCTCATAAACCTTCAATTTCTTCATTATTCAAAAACTAGAAAAAGAAACGAGGGCTAAAGCCTAAAATAATTCGACTATTCCGACATTATGCGTAAATAAAATTTTTTTCAAGGGTTCCTGTGAAATTTCACTCGGCCTTGGGAAAAATGATCTACATATACAAGCAGTCATACGTGAATATAAAGAAGCTCACGTACAAAGAAAGCAAAAAAGGGAGTGAAACAAGCCCTCGTAAGCAGAGTTACAATGTCCAGAAAACCCCCTTGGGACACATTGCTCTTCTAAGATTCATAAAAAAAACACATCACACTACTTCAAGGGCACCCATATTTGAATTTCGGTAGTAGTGGAAGTTTTACGACACTGCTTGTTCATACAGTGCAGGCAAAGGAAAAAATAACGTATCAAGCCTATATTGGCACATATGTGAATAAAAAATCCTGCAAATGTCAACCATAAAATCTCATTTTTTTGCGAGGGGACCACAATTCGAAAATGCGTTTTTTCTCGTAAACGGAAGAACCGGTTCAAATGAAAAAAAATATGTTATAAAGGTCAGTGAGATTAATAGAAACAAAATTGTATTCTGTCCAAAAACACGGATAGAAATTTTTTTTTATGTTATATTCTAGAGTGAAACTTCCAATTTTGTTTTAAAAAATATCCTTAAGCTATATACTTCAACGCATTATACGTATTGGTATTCATAACATATATTTTGTTGATTATAATCAGTTAACACAAATCTAAAACCTTCTCTGATGAGAATGTAAAAAAATGTTTTTTCGAAATGGCTCAACCGATTTTAATGAACAAAATACATGTTCTAAAAACCAATGAGACGATTTTCAAGAAAAATTGAAAAAAAGACAAAAAAAAAGGTAAAAATTTTATTTGAAATTCTGAAAAATTTCTTTAATCATGACATCCTACTCCGATTAATTTGGAGAAGAAATATGGTGTAGTTTTCGCCAATTAACGAGAAAATTTTATTTTTTCACCCCCCCCCCCCGACATAACTCCCAAAAAATTAATTTTTAAGGTGGAAATGTGCAGGATTTTTTATTCAAATAGGTAAGAATACATGGTATCAATATTGGCTTGATACTTGCGGGGCAATTTTTATATTTTTACCCCCACATGCCTTTTTTAAAATATAATATGTATATGTACACAGCCGGCGGAAATGATCTACAAGCCTACTTGCAGGTTCTAAATTCCCTCAATTTTTGTATTACTAACATACATTTTTTTCTTATGATAGAAAGTATTGTGGAGCCTTACCTTTGAAATGAACCGCAGAACTTTAAAAAAGGTTGATTATTTCCAGAGTTTGATCAATTTTTTGAAAACATCGAAATTTGACATTTTTTGTAATATTTTCTGATTGAATTGACATATTTCCTTCAATTTGAGCTTATTATACACAGAACTTTATTATCTTTCATGCTATTATGAGGGAAAAAATCAATTTCAATATTACAATAATTAAGGGAAATTCAGATTAACTTAAGAATCTCGATCGACTAAAACGACACGATACTAGAGTATCGTAATAGCAAACCGAGATTAAGCAAATTATCGATCGATTTTCGTATCATCTTGCTTGAATGCAGCACTAAAATTTAGTAACAGCTTAAAAACATGCGTGTATATAATTTCCGAGGGTCGTATATACTACCCTATTGGGTTCCTTGTTTCATCAAATGTAACAGTCTCTACAATTTAATTAATTTTTCAGGGATCAAAGACTCAATGTCAAAGTTGAACATGTAAGATCAGAGACCAAAGGTCAGGTGTCAAGGTTCAGGAGTCAAAGGTCAGATTTCGAAGTCAAATGTGAGAGGTTATACGCCCGGGGTCAAGGGTTACATGTGAAGGGTTAAAAATGGAGATGCATAGGTCAAGTGTCACGGGCCAAACGTAAGAATTCAAATACTGAAGGGCCAATGCGAGATGTCATATTCCAGAGGTCAACGCTCAGGAGTGAAATGTTAATGGTTATAAATTTAAGTTCAGAGGTCTTTTGTTAAGAAACCGGGGTTAAAGTCAAAATTGACAGGTAATAAGTGAATAGTCAAAGGTTAAGTCAACATTTCTGGGGAACAGACTTTCTCTATTCCGATTAAGTGATCGCATCCCTTAACCCTTCAAAAAACCTCCTCCCTAATTCCAAGCCACTATTCTTCAGCGTATAAGTGGCGAGGAAAAAAGAAATGTTTTCTAAAAAAGAAAAAAGAATTAAGGTGTGTGGCAACTCTACATTGTTAAGTTTTAGAAGACTCTCTTGACTTCAAATATGCCTTAAATGATGGCCAGAACATGACCTGGCGCAGTAATCAGCTATTGGCTTCATCTAATTAAAAAAACGTCTTGTCTTGATGGTTTCCGTTACACTCTTTAGTTAGTAGAAGTGAAAAGGCGAACAAAGTCTCCTGCTCTCTTTTGCTTGGGAAATATAAAAAAATGAGTGTGAGTGGAAGACAGAATGTCACAACAAGGATGCCGTTTCTTCCTGTCACGCGCATTGCGACTGCGACAGGAAGGAAGAAAAGGAAGTGGAAGTAGCAAAACGATTCCAAACCGAAATAATGTCTTGCACTGGCACAAGATAAATGGATTTCAGAAAGAGAACCAGGCTGCCTGTCAAGAGACAGGACAATACAGGACTGAGACGCTGAACCTAGAACCATATTGACCGAAGAAGAGAGAGGAAAATGAAATATTACCGGAACGTCTTGCAGACTTATTATTTGAAATGTATTTTCATCACCATAACCTCTAATTCCTCC
>CAKNWW010343793.1:0-28588 GCA_932074435.1 Andricus kollari
GCAATCTGTAGTTTTTTATTATGTTAGTGTTTTTCACCAAAAATTGTTATTTTTACTTAAAAATCATTGAATTTCAAAGAAGATAACCAAATTTTGAACACTTTAAGGTTAGGCTGGCGTTTTTAAAATTGTTTTTAGAATCTTAAACAATTTGTTATGCTAGTGTTTTTATCTAAAATTGCTATAGTGAATAAAAATCATTAGATTTTCAAGAATATTTACATCATTTGAAAAATCATAGGGCATGATAGCATTTTTTCACCGGAAATTGGTTAGCTTAATCGAAAATTGTTTGATTTTATAAATTAAACTTTCAATTTTCAACAACTGATGTTAAGACATCAATTTTCATAAATTATCAAGAATATTTTCCCTGCTTTTCTTTTCCATTATTTTAGATAATAGATACTACGAAATACAAAAATTTGGAATTAATATTTATTATTTTAATTTTAAAAGTACACGAGACAAATAAAAATCATAATCGCGCCCGTAGCGCACACGTTTATTTTGTATATTCTATAAAAACTGGTCTCATGCGAATTTAACTTAATAAAAGTTCGTAAACATTATTTGATCATATTTGTTTTGACACTGGTTAATAAAGTGATGTCAAGAAGATGAATATATACATAGCTAATTGGAGTTCTGTGATATGAAATAAAAATGTATGAGGTTTCTGAAACACCTGGGTGTAGGTTTTGGGAACGAACCTTCGTCAACAATTCAATATCGGCAAACCAGGGTAAAAATGCCTCTTGTCGCTCGCTAAACTCATTTTGAGGCTCAAGGGTTGTTTTGCCGTGACGCGTCGAGATTTATGATTCATTTTTCCCGAATCCACAATACGCCAATTCGCCAACCCCGTCAACGCCCGGAAACTCGGTGTCGCGCCTCGGCACACTCGCTAATTTGGATCCGGCTTGACAACTTCATTCCGAGCATTATTTGAGGGGGAAGGGAAATAGTGATAGAGAGGAACGGAGAGAGGAAGTTCCATCAAAACTGTAAAACACCGGTTCGCTCCATCCCTGTGAATAGAGACAACGATTACACGCGTTTATTGCTAACAAGGGGCGTGCATCTCCGATTTTAATGAAAGTCTGACGGTTTGACACAAAGTTTTAAAAAAATTCTGCACATGTTTTCCACATCGCGACATTTTTCCGTTCCGTGAGTTAGCTGGTCCTTGCAATTCTGGTTTTAAGCGACAAAGTTGATTGTTCAAATATAATACATATCAAAGCTATAAATTTAAACTGAATTTTGCAAAATGTCAAGAATTAATTTTTTCGTATTATCTCTATGTGGTCCTTAAGATTTTTTCTTTTTACAATGCCGTCTGACTTAAAACAAAGTTTACTACTTGAAACTGGTAACATCAATTATTAAATTGGAAAGCGGAGTTTGGTCCGTAGATGTTGTTCTGATTTTTGTTAATGTTCTAACAACAATTCTTATTAAACATTCATCGAAGTCTAGATGTTTGACGTAAAATGATCCATACTGCTTCAAATTTGGATTTTTATAGGTAGCTACATAATCAACTTTATGGTAACTTTATTTACTTTATTTATTTTATGGTTTTTTTATTAACAAATGGGATTTCATAAAGCTAAAAAAAGTGAATATACAATGCATATTGAAGTTAAATTTAACCCGAATTTGTGCAATGTAAAAAAATTAGATTTCAAATTTGATACTTTCCTGATTTTAAAATCTATTTATAAGTTTTTATCATTTAAACCTTTTTACACTTGATACGGGTAATAAATAATCAAATTTCAGAACATCGAATGAAATAAGCTAGTTTTTTCATGTAAATATATTTTTTGTATTATCTCTATATGGGTCGTTCAAATTTCTGCTCTTTACAGTACTGGCTAGCTTTAAATAAGTTTTGCTACTTAAGACTCGCCTGTGTAGTTAAATTAAGTTTGTTGTGCTTAAACTTACTTATACTACGTGAAACTAAGAAATAAAGCTAAATTAACCGACACAACGTGTTTCTGCTTTATTTATGAGCTCAGAGAAAATGCGTATTAAAACTAAATTAAAATTGAATTTTTCGTCATCTAAAAAATCTGAGATTTCAAGTTTGATGAAATTCATCACTAAGATAAATACTTGCAATTTCATAACCTACAATTATGAAACCTTTTGAATTTTTAAGATTTGAACATAAAAACTTGGCTGTGTGAGTGATGGAATGATGTTAAGACTATAACGTCGCAACTGGAAGGCTTTTGAATTAACCACTTTACTAATCTAGGCAATTTAAAAAAAAAATTACTAGGTCTGCCCTAAACCCACCTTTTCTACTTAAACTGAATTAATTAATGTGTCTGACTAATAAATTTACTAAATAAGGCATTAAAGAAATTTTCATTTTCTAATTTAAAGTAAATTTTTCAGTATAATTATCTAGAGCTGGCTAAAAATACCTTATTCTACATAATAGGCAATAAATTAATAGAATAAATTACATTAATGATTTTGCTTCTAGAGAATATTTTAAAAGCAGTTCCAATAAATGTGTTTTGAATTAACAAGGTAAATTAGTATGGCTGACACAAAGAGGATGTTACTACTGAAAACTGAAGAACTGTATAGGAATAGCTAATAAAGAGACTTAAATTTTTTGTATATACTTTTTGTGGCACATCTGTTATCGAAGAAAATAATATTTGACCTAAAATAAATTTAATTACTCATACTATCACATTTTTTAATCTGTTGAATTAGTAGTTCCTAGTAAAGTATTTTTCACTGGTTTGGCTAGTCGTCCTGAATTTTCGGGACGACTAGTCCATCCCCTTTTCCAACTTCTTCATTTTTTCGGAAAGACTAGACACAGATATAATTTAAACCTTTCCAATGCGAATAAATTTATAAATGTAATCTTTTGAATTAGGTAGCATCAACATAATATTGGAACCTTGCAGAATTTATATCGTTCCCAACTAAAGTTTTTAAATTTCTTAGCGTTAAAGTTTGAATTGGATTGAATTGACTTGAATATGCATATTGAAAATTCACTGAAAAACATCCCTTATGTTAGTTTTTCCCCATTAAGGCATTTTCGGGGCCAGTTCCAGAAAACTGCTTCTTACTCTAGAAAGTGAAACCGATTTTCTAGTGGGAACGGAAGCGAATAGCGATTAGTAGTCCCATGAAAGTCGAATGGCAGCTATCTCATTATTTAAATGTTTCCGTTAGTCGAGAAGCTCGGTAAGACGAGCAAAAGTTTCCCCTTCGTAAGCGCCACTAATTGACGTCGGAGTTATAAAGTTCAGTAAAATTAGCTAAATCCTTATTAGGCCCTACCGTGCCGAGGATCGGCGAATCAGTCACCAAATCGATCATGAACTAGTCACTAGTCAGAGATAATCGTTCACAAGCATCTTCAGTCATTTACATGTCATTAGTCATCAACGCCATTGTCACTATCACACTCACCACCATCCTCAATCTTCCACCTAAATTGCCTTGTAAATCCCGCTGTTGTGTGTTGTACATTTGAAAGTATAAATACTCAATGTTACATTTTTTAAATGAGAGTCTCTTATCGACGTGACGCTCAAGCTGATCGTAAATCTAATCGAGACATTCTTTGATCGAGCACTTTCAATTGGACTGAATCATTGACTATCAGATTCATTTAATTCATTCATAAACATCTCATCTTTCATCATACAGGCTGGCCGCAAAATACATCTTACCGCAATTATTAACAAACTTTCAAAAATCGATCTGTCTCACAGTTTTTATTTATTTACTGCATTAGTATCCTCTTTATATAGTTAACATTGTTTTGGTAATTACTAACTAAATCAAATAAAAATAATAGTAGCATAATTCTACTTCAAATCTGAATTATTTGCATTTACCATTTTATTTCATTTTTTTAATTATAAAGGAATCTTTATATTTTGAATTATAAACTTGGAAGTGAATTGTGCGGCCACTCTGTAAGAATTGATTAGGCTACGAGAATCGCGCGGTTCGATCACTCTCATAATTCATAGCATCATCATTAATCAAAAGCGAGAATTGGATTCATTGAAACGTTTCTTACAATGCCAACGTCAGTTTTTCACGCACTCGACGTTCTGAAACGAAGTTCACCAAAAATCAACTAACATTCTAACTTGAGTATTATACTTCAAGTTTAGATGTTTAGATGTGCTCTGATTTATATGGTAGGATGCTCTATCTCAGGACCCGAAGGCTGCAACCTGTTTATCTACCACCTGCCCCAGGAGTTCGGAGACGCTGAGCTCATGCAGATGTTCCTTCCGTTTGGTAACGTCATCTCCTCCAAAGTCTTTATCGACCGTGCCACTAACCAGAGCAAATGTTTCGGTAAGTACCCAACTCGTAAAAACAACTTTCAAAATTTCAAATTCTAATTCCATTCTCGCCGAAGACAGCTGTGGAATAATTTCTCGTTTAATAGTGGCTCCAATTGTAGTTTATTAACCATACAAATTTCAATCTAATACACAGACTTGTCTTATACTTTTCTTGTGAAATATTATTTTATATTTAATTAATATTTATTCATTTCTAAACGGTATAGAACAACAATACAAATATAAATACATTTTCTTGTTATTAATAAATTCTTAGATATGTCAGGCCTACAGTGACTCATACTACTGCAACACACACAATTTAACGCTATTTTTCCCACCTAAGAGTTCATTCATTCATTAATAAACTTATGCATTTATTAATAACATGCCATTTTCCTCATTACTAAAGTAAACCACTCTGTTGTTACGTTTTCAAAATAATGGCTGATCTTAAGGGATGTATACTACTTAAAGTTTAGACATTCGTAACATTAACTTCAGCTACAAATACGTATTCCCCATTGAAAACAAAAACAATATTTACAGAAATTAAAAAAAAATTCTTATAATTCCAGAAAAGTAAATATCAAAACACTTTCGCATTATTGTTAAAAATCGGTCCGAGAATCAAGTTTAAATTTGAAAAAAATTATTAACAGGTTTTAAATAACCAAATTTTCCTTATTTTCTAACCACTGATTTCAAAATAGTATATTATGCACCAAGGGAGAATTTTTCGATAAGTACTCAAAAAATACGCGAGTCGTAAAAAGTCCCCTCTCCCTTGGTATATACGATATTTTTTTTTTTTTAATGCATGATTTTAGGCGTTTTTTATAACATAGGCATGATTTTTGCTCATATGGAAGAATTTTGGAAACTTTACTTTTATTTTAATATGAATTTAGAAGATTTTGAATGATTACGAAAATGTTTCAAATTTTCAACATTTATGGTAAGTTTATAAATTACCGTCAAACGATGTAGTTTCTTACATGTGGGGTAAATTCGAAAATTCCTAAATCGATAGTTTAAATTACTTAAGGTGGGTGGTTTTAACCAAAATCTATAACCAGTTAAGGCTTGAACTGATTCTATATTTTTGGAATAGTTTTGAGTAACTATATATCATAAATAAATAGAACTATAACATAGAAAATTTTATTTTCTATCTCAATTCGACATGCTAAGAACTTCAATTTGAGCCATTCTCGAAGAAAATCGGACTAAAAGAAAAGCTACCAATATAGGGATCTTCTCACTCCTCCATTTCCCAATCTCTTCCCCTTTCCCTCCAAATGATATTGAAAATTAAAAATTTAAATAAGAAGCATGTTTTCCCCAAGGTTCCCAATATTTTTATTTGCTCATGAGTGTTCACTTTATGGGGTGAATACATAACCTTAAGGTCTTAGGTTGAATATTTTTTTTAGTTGAGTTCAGAGACGGGCGGACGCTGAAACGAGATAATAAGGGTTTCCTGCAAAATCCTAAAAATAGAATACCTATTAGAAATTTGTTTTATGTGATTATTGAAAATTTAGAAAAAATTAAGTAATTGGGTCCAAACTAAAACGCTTCCTTCTACTTAAAATATGAAAAAATTGATCGCATCCATAAAATACTCAATCTGTTGATTCTTAAAAAAAATTTTATTCTCATTCTAAGAACTGTGATGGTAAATTAACTCTGAATTAAGAAGGGAAATCAAATATTTCTGACTGAAGAAAAAATCCTTGCTCAATTCACAACGTGACTCGGCATGGCTGACATAAAATGAATTATAATGCTTAAAACTGAAGAATAAAATATTTTGTTTCTTCTTAGGCTGGCTGACCTAAAGGAGGGTACCGAAAATTGGCCCCACGCCCCCACTGATGAGACTGGTACCAAATGAAAGATCTTGTTGAGTAGATCAAACTTTACAATGGGCCTAAAATAATACCTAAAATAATTGTTTCTCTTTTATCGTGTTGAAACTTGGCTGAATTATAGTCCTAGTGGACGTTTATCAATTCACAAAACAATAGGTCCATTTATCAAGCGGTTGTCAATATACAGGGGCCTGAAGTTTTTGAATTTTCAGGTGCTTTTTCAACAAATCAATTTTTATTTTTTGAAAAAAGTCAAAAATAAAAATGAAAACAAAAAACTGTTATAATAGCCATAAAGGACATGAAAAGAGCTTTCCAAAACACTGTAATTAAAGTACAATCATACATTCCTAAAAGAAGTTACACTAACGTGAAGGTGAAAAAGCACCTGAAAATGTAAAAACTTCAGGCCCCTGTATATTGACAACCTGTTGATAATTGGACCTGTCGTTTTATGAATTAATAAACGTCCATTAGGACTATAATTCAGCCAACTTTCAACACGATAAAAGAGAAAAAATCATTTTAGGCGGGGACACTTTGCGCATTCTGCCCAACATATTACTTTTATTCTTAGTGTGAGTTTCGATATTGAATGGCAGAAAACAGTATGAAAGCTAAATTCTACAACAACGTGCCCATTGTAAAGTTTGATCTACTCAACAAGAGCTTTCATTTGGTACCAGTCTCATTAGTGGGGGCGTGGGGCCAAATTCCCATGTAATCTCGGTACCCTCCTTTACTTGCACTTCTGAAAATTAAGGAAATAAACCAAATTAATGGACAAAATCTTTATTACTGGATTGCAATAAACTTAACTACTTAAAACTGAAAAAATGGATGATTAAATTATGAAATTGATATCGTGCGTTCTTTAAACGTTTTTTTTTTCACAAATCACAAATAAGAAGGTTTTTTATGGCTGATATAAAAATACTCATACTAAAAATATGTCTTTAATTTAAAACGAACGTAATAATAAGTAGAGCTGACCTAAAATGATCTATAATACTTAGAACCGGGAAGATAATCAAAATTGACCAGAAAAAAACATTCAACTTTTACGAGTAATAAAACCCTTCATATATTTAATGTAAATTTTACCCGAAAAATAACTGACTTACTTAAAGCAGCTTACATTACTCAAATTTAAAAATAGACTAGTTAGAGAAGAAAGGACTTACTGATAGAATAAATATATTTCTGATGATATTATTTTTAAGTTTCTTGTAACATCATATATTTACTTTATTACAGAATAGCTATATGATAAATATTAGTTGATAAAGACTTGAAAGTGTTCATTTCTTATAAAAATAATATTTACTTTCATGTAAATATTGTCTACAGTTAATAACGAGGAAATTCGAACACGTTGATGTGCGAAAACGAGACATCCGATTCTTTTAATGTTGAAAAGCCATGCACGCTCCACCCTTTCATTCTATACATCTATTATAATGTACGGCCGTTCGCGTAATATCATCCGACGTGAAATTCATCCCAAACACGAACAACGTCGAATGGGAAGTTGGAAAGGTGGCTTCAATGCTTCAGTGCGATTAGACTCAAATGAAATCGGGAAGCCTTTTTACCGAACGAGGGGACCGAAACAAAAAACCGAAAGAGCCACTCTCCTCCCTTTTGATTAATCGTATCTGCACTGCAGGCTCGTAGATACGAACCAAGATAATTGGGAGTTTCATTTGAGCAGATTATTTCTCAGCCGGTTTTAGAGTCCAAGAACAATTGCGTATCAAATCTCTCTTTTTTAGGTTTGCAGTCCAAATCTTCCCAATTTCATTATACCATTTTTAGCTTGGACCCAATTTTTTTTGCTTATAATAATAGTAGTATAGTAAAGAATAATTTCTTTACTCTAAAATAAGGTTTATAAAAAGAAGAAACAAATAGTTTGCTTACTAAAATTCCTGTTTAGCTTTCAATGTTAAAGGCGGTGTATAATCAAAGAAAAAAGTATTTTTTTGGTTCAAGCAAACCTTTATTCTGAGAATGTTTTTAGTAGATCATTACGGTACCGACCAGACATATATTTCACATCTTGTAAATGAGATTTTGTAAATAATTAACTCCGCCTGGCATAAAACGACTTATTCTACTTAAAAATTTTAACATGGTTTTAATTAATTAGAAGATTAATTCTACTCTTGATACATATTTTTTCTCTAAAAAAAGTTTTTGCTTGCTTAAAAAATGGTTCTAATTTTTAATGATTATCCTTTTTGATATTAAAATGAATACTTGAACCTATTTTCAAGAATTTGTGAAAAAAAACTACCTCATTTAGTGACTGAATTGAGTAAAATTTACGGAAAGTCCAAATTGATTATAGAGAATTTTGAATTTAGACTTCATAGACAAATACAGGTATTAATACCTACATTGAAAATATTACGAATAATTGAATGAAATTCGTTTATATAATATTTTCCATAAAATCAAGTCAGGAAAAGATCTAATACAATTCTATGTATACGTGTATATTTTTCAAGATTCTTTAACACATATTACAATTAATCGGGAAGATCTTTAAATTTTTCTACAAAGTAACTTAGTACGCTGAAGAGATTTGTTTTCAAACACAATGTTTTTGTGAATGAAAGCTTCTTTTTAGAATCCAAAACTCTAGCTAGAAATTAAGTTCAAGGTTATTTAAGGATTCTATAATGTTTTAAAAAAGTCGGTTAAGCTAGTAGTAGAATCTGTCGAAGTCATGTTAAATATTTTTTCTTTCACTGCATATTATGTCATGTTAGAAAGTGTTTTTACTCACACTAATTACAAGATGTTTAGCATATTATGCAACAAAATTAAATGATTTTAATATTTTATTCTAAAGCGAAAGACAATTATTGTGTGCATAACGCGCTTATTGTTCCAGGTTTAAAAAAAGCGGATGTTTAAGAAAAATATAATATCTTCCTTTATGCATTAAAATATCCAGTAAAAGATGTTTTTCGTAGGAAAATAGAAATTTGAAGGACTGATGACACAACTATGAATTTTAGTTCTCTAAAAGTACCTCAGTTTCTTTTAAAATAATGGATTAAAGCAATAAATAAGTTCCCTATATTTTTCCATAAATAATAAATATTACAGATATAATCTTAGTGGCATAACAAAAAAGTTAATAACTAATTTTTTTTATTCCAAGTTTTTTCTTTATCACACTAACCCAGTTATCACACTTGCTCGTATTGACCCTACCTTCTTTTCTATCTGCCCCATATAGATTAGATTAGTATAGGCCATATTTAGGTCAGACATCTTATCTTTCTCGAGAAAATTGACCGTTTCATAAACATGACATTATCACCCCTAATATTTGTCTCAATAAGTCGAAGGTGACACCTCAATTTTTCCTGATATTCCATATATCATCCAAAATGTTACCGCACTCATGAGGTGATAAATATTTATGGAGAATCGTGAATTAATTGAAAAATTGTGGACACCTTACTGGTCTATTTTAGGAACCGACTTTCTTTGGGAATCCGTTTATTCGCCCTATCTCAGATCATCTAATGTCACGTGTATCACCCCTAGGGCACACTCACCTCGGAAAAATAGCTGAGATCCTTCCAACGAGCAATATCGGTCCCTTGGTCGCCCTTAAGGCTTCGAGATACGACCCCTGCCATTGATTCAGGGGTGCCAGAGAGATATTTTGGATCGGAGGGAAAATAGGGGGTGAAGAATTTCGCACGAAATAGTCATCCCCTCTTGAATTTCCGAGTGATATCATCGCTCATGGCCATTACAAGGCTTCCAGTTTGTTTATCCTATATATTTAGAGGATAGATTCCATTGATTTGGTGAGAAAAGTTATAAAATAACTTACGTTAGAACAGATAATACTGAACCTTCATCTATCAGAAAGGGCGAATCATCGGTAAACAAATTAAACTTTATTAATCAAACAAATAAAAATGTTATCGCAATAAACTCAAAATGAAATTGTACCAGTTTCAAACATTCAGTCAAAAATAAATAAGTTTTTGGATCAAAAGAAACGAAAGAAAGAATTCTCTGACAATCCCCAGAGAAATGAAGTTGTATTCAAGTTGTTTTAATCAAGGAAAAAAATTCCCAGTCATTTTCCGGTTTCTACCCGCTTAGCAAAAATTTGTCACGGTAATTGAAATAAAAGAATCCAAACTCTTATAACTG
Source organism: Andricus kollari (assembly GCA_932074435.1). NCBI lineage: Eukaryota > Metazoa > Arthropoda > Insecta > Hymenoptera > Cynipidae > Andricus > Andricus kollari. Next base: position 10,424 of record CAKNWW010343793.1, read on the forward strand.
CATTTTTTCATTTGAAGTAATGAAAACTGAACTGCAAATTAAAGCATTTAAAGTGGAACTCTAGAATTTTTAACTTTTAAAATTGAAGCTTAAAAGATTTTTTATTCAAACACTCAATAATTTATACATATGAAGTGGTAGCTTTGAAAACCTTCTGATTAAGAAATTTTTAATTAAATGCTATTAAGCTACTACTAGTAATCGTCGATTGATTAAAAAATCTTCTGAATAAAAATAATTACAAAAATGTTAATTTATTTCTTTGGAAATGGCTAGTTATCTAAAATCTTGTGTTTAGACGTGAAATCCAATCAATCAGAAATTTGAACAATTTAGAATTAAACAAATTCCAGTTGAAATGTTACAATTTCGAATTAAACTGTGTTAATGTAAAGTTTTCAAACATGAATCATGTCAATTTGAATAATTTTATATTGAAATACAGTAGACTCTCACAAAGCGCTTGGTGCTCGGGACCGAGCCCCTCACTAAGCGCCCGCATAGTTGAGTCACGCCCCTAAGGCTTGGCGGGAAATATCTGTGACACGCATTCGCGGATTATTTGAATATCATCTCATGCACACGCATCTAAGGCCATGTTCAAGGCGCTTACCGAATTGAGAGATAATCGAAGGAAGAGGCACTTGGCGAGAGGAAGCGCTTTGTCAAAAAGGTGCTTTGTGAGAGTTCTGTATTAAAAATTTGTACAATTTCTAATTGATTGTAACCATTTTTAAATTAAACAAATGAAATTGAGTAATTTCGAAATGAAAAGTATGGAGTACAAGAATAAAGTCTAGCTTTAGTAATAAGATAATCTAAAAATAGTAGTTTTTTAAATAACGGGTGATCTGATCGCGTTATTGAAATCCTATAAAGGTGGAAGAGTACAGGGGAAGGAAGGTTCGAAACTTTAGCCATAGGCCGTGATGATGGTAAAACTAAAATTGGATCTGGGATAATAGTCAAAATTGGCTTAAACCCAGAAATCCCCGACGACCTTTCGGGCTTCTAACGGTCAGGTCCCTACGGCGTTATCGTGTTCCCCTTGAAGCGAAACTTGGCTAACACCGTTTATTAAAACTTTTTATTCCTGGTAGCAAATTCGAAGACTGGAGCTGACGCACTAATAAGCGATCGTTTAGATTGAGAGTTCTGTACGATATCCTATGCTCAGACGAGTTCCCGACATAATTTTCCACGAAACAAGATGTTGCCTTCGAGCGAAACCGCGCTCGTAAAAATCTTTACCTATCTGCCTCTCGTTAAAAAAGTTTCGTTCTCTCGTCCAATGCGTTCTTTACATCAAGAGAAGTCCTCCCTTAAAGCAACAGTTTTACCATTGAAACTTCTTTTAACTTAGAATATTCTCATTTACTGTATTTTTAGTTTTTATGTGTAAAACTTTTGATATGTATTAGTTTTAATTTTATATTAGGTGTCCAGATTTAATACAAAAGCAGGATGTCTAATGACCAGGGAAATCTGGGATACACAGGAATTTTTTGCACCTTGACAAATGTAGAAAAATGCCGGGAATTCGTGAGCAAATCCGGGAGATCTGTGGTTGTAAATTAAAATAGACATTTTTATTTTCTGCGTAAAATTATTATTATTAAATAATGCGATTCAATTGCAAAAGCGTGTGACGAGTTGAGCGTCGTCGATTTATTACCAGATAATCAGAAGTTGGGAAACCTTTGAAATTTATTAACCAAAACATCGCGCAGGCAATAAATTTGTCCACTAATGCCAGCATAAAAGTCAAACTCAGATAAATTGCTTGTGCTGTTTTTCTCGCCCTTATTTCTGCTATTTTTTGTCGATACCAGGCAGTTTTGCTTTCTGAGAACTTTGACAAAGTACAAAGACTGTCAGCTAATTTTACTTCCGTATTTAGTATCAAGTAGAGCATGCCAATTTCAGTAAGACATCGACTTCCTTTCCCTTCAAAATTCTGAAATTGCTGATTTGAAATAAAACACTTTTTAAATTTGAAGTAAATTTTTTTGTCTAAGTCCCTTGAGATCAATCATGGTTTAATTCTTATTTATACCGATTTAAGGCTTGCTATTTCAATAAAGTAATTTTAAAATTGTTTAGTTTTGAATATTTCATTTATAATTTCTCAATTTAAATTAACAGTCAAACATTGTTATATACTGAATAAATGTTCTTCTTTTAATTAAAACATTTAAAATTGAATGGGTTGCAAATGGAATAGTTTAGACTGAAACAATATTTGAGTAGGCTTTGATATTGCATAAAAGCGTAAAATTATAAATCTATTTAAACAATTATTTTTTGAAAAAAGTTTCCATTTTTTTGAGTTGACAAAAAAATTTTAGTGTTAGTTTTTCTTAAAATTGACATTAAAAAGGACAGTGAAAATTATCAGTATGAGAATCTGAAAAAATTGATATGTCTGAATTAGATCAAAAACTATAGAAGTTTAGAGAAAAAATGTGTGTTTCTCTTTTAAAAATAAACTTCAAAATTCAACTGCTCGTAATTCTCTGGACTTTTTTTTCTTAAATTTGAAAAATACATCATACACTGGTATATGTTTAATTAATTAAGTATAACTAAAAATACTAATTCTACTTTAAATTGTCAACATTTTATTAGACTTGCGAATCAGTCTGGCTTTAATTGATTGAACCAAGACTATCATTTAAAATTACTGCCTAATATATTTTGTAGAGAAAGAATGTTAATGTCAGACTACAATTTTTTTCCTATAAATTTTGGTTTTATAAAATGAGTATTTGTTGTTACTAGATTTGGCCAGATCTACTTATTTTAGAAAATAGAGTCTGATTTATGACAATATTTTTTAATTTATACTAAAAAAAAAACTAGATGCATAAACTATAAAAGCGATGCACGTTCTTTCAAAGTTTTCTTGGCAAATTTTGTTTTCATTCTTTTATTACAATGTCCATTAGTAATATCAATACCCCCATGATAAAAAAACCACTCTTGAAGTAATCGTCCAAAAAAGACCTTTCTGGCGTTCGTCGTCTAATAAAAACATCTCTTTTTTTTTAATTGGACCCTCATTTGGTACCCATACCTACGCGACAAACAGCAGATAGATTTATACATTATTACTGTTTGGCTTAGTACATTATTTAGAAATATTTGAAAATTACTTCAATGCCTTTAAATTTACTTGAATTACTTTGAATTCACATTAAATTCCTTTTAATTATTTTGAGTTGGTTGAATTCTATGTATTCCTTTTATTTCTTTTGAATTGCTTGGAATGTTTTTAAAGACTTTCAAATTCCTCTAAATTAATTGAAATCTTCTGAATCCTTGCGAATTCCTCTAAATACTCTGAATTCCTTGAAGTTTTCGAAATTCCTTCAAATCGTCTAAATTCCTTAATTTCCTTACATTAATTTGAAGTCCTTGGAATTCACTAAATTATCTGGATTCAAAGATTTCACGTAAATCAAGGAATTCAATGAATTCGTATAAATTCCCTGAATTTCTTGCATTATTTTGAAGTCCTTGGAATTCCCTGAATTATTTATATTAAAAGATTTTAGGGAACTCAAGGAATTCAATGAGTTTAGATGATTAAACGATTCAGATAATTAAAAGATTTTGGAAAATTCAGATAATTCGAGGTATTCAAGCAATTTAGGAAATTCTGAATTCATATAATTCAGGTAATTCCAAGGACTTCAAAATAATGCAAAGGGCATTTAGGCAAATTCAAAGAATTATCCGAATTGTCTGAATTATCTAAATTCCTATAAATTCTCTAAATTTCCTAAATTCCTTGCATAATTTTGAAGTTCTTGGAATGCACAGAATTACCTGGATTCAGAGAATTTAGGGAACTCAAGGAATTTAATGAATTCAAGGAATTCAATAGATAATTAAAAGAATTTAAGTAATTAGAATATTTCACAACATTCAGATAATTAAAGCAATTTTCTGAATTCCCTGAATTCGCTGAATCCTCTGAATTCCCTGAATTCGTTTAATTTTCTGAATTCGCTGAATTCTCTGAATTTTTTGAATTCATTGAATTCTCTGAATTTAGATAATCCAGGTGATTCCAAGGAGTTCAAAATAATGCAAGCGGAATTCAGACGAATTCAAGAAATTTAGAAGCGGTTTTTTTAACATGTAGATATCCATATGTATTTGTTGAATTAATTAATCATGAATATCTGACCAAAAGCAACTAATGCTACCCTAAAATTGTTAAATACTTGTAAAACTAGCAAATAAATCTCGCTTTCAGCGGTGATACAACAATAATTGGTTAAATTTATTAGCAAATATTTTGGTTCTTTAGGAACAAAATCAATGTCTGACTTCAAACGACATGTTCTACTTGGAACTAAATACCGAAGTAAAATTAGGGGACAGGCATTGTAGTTTCAATATTAAAGTTTTTTCTATCTCACTTTCACAACGTTTTTAGAAAGAAGAACTGCCTGGCGCCTGACCTAAATATACTTATACTACTTGCAAAAGAAAAACTAAAAGAAAGATGATGTCCACTTTTATTGATCAACTAAAAATTCATCAAGACATTTTTGTTACTTTTTGTAAAATCTTTTCTTCCGCCAGTTGCGAGCATCGGAAATTGAAATCTTACCAATTTTTTAGCATTAAAGCTTCAAAGTAATTTTCGAAAATTCACTTTATGCACAAAAAGCTCTTGGAATCTGTCGATCTTTTACAAAAATCTGTCAATGATTCCCAAAAGACGAATTTATATTTTATAGGTATTTTTGTTAAATAATCTTGTTATTTAATGACCAGCTAAGATTTGGTTACTTGATAATTTTATCTTTGTAGGTTTCGTGTCTTTCGACAATCCGTCGAGCGCGCAGGCAGCGATTCAAGCGATGAACGGCTTCCAGATAGGGATGAAGCGGTTAAAAGTTCAACTCAAGAGGCCCAAGGACGCCAACAGACCGTACTAACCCACGTCCTAGCCTAGAAAAACTGGCCGGATCGCGCCCTACGTTATAACCCACAGAGTAAGTACGCCATCGATCAATGAATACAAGAGATGCTCTAAATTCAAATTTTAACTCCATGGATGCGATCCAATTTTCATCAAATTGCTCAAGCCTCATAGATTTTGTTAATTGGAAATCCGTTCCTCAATCATTTCAAATTTGATTCACACCTCTCTATATTACAGTTACAAATTAGTTCATTTATCCAAAGTATTGGATTTCAGTAAATATATCAGTAAGTAACACAAATTATATTGAGGCTGTAAAACAATAATTAGAAAAACTCAATGGTGCCTCATAAGAGGAGACCGACAATTGCGAATTTTAGTTTTGGTTCATAGCAATTTTTTTAATGGAAGCTGATTCTTAACAGCCATATAGAGTTTAGGGAAAAATATTTTTGAACGGTCGGTAGTTCAGGCAGTAGCGCTTCGACTTCATAACCCGAAGTTTACGTGTTCGATTCTCGCTGCCTGCACTTCTATTTATTTATTTCATTTTCATTTTTTATCTATCAAAATATTTACAAATTTAATTTTTTTCAAAAATCTTCAAACTTTATGTTTTTTTAAACACCATTTTTTGTTTTAACATCTCGTTAATGCCTACAATTTTAAATATAGTCGGTAAACATTATGAAAAAATAAAAAATATTTATATAAAATAAATATGTTTGCGAAAAGAACATTCAAGTTTTAAACAATTGTTCCGTGCAAAAGGGCATTTAAAAACTATTTTTACACCATTTTTGAAGATTTTCGAAGGAAAATAAATTTATAAACATTATAGTAAATGAAAACTAGATAAAGAAAAAAAGTGCAAAAATCAGATTTCTGAAAAAATAGTTTTTCTATGATTTTAAGAATTTATGTAACTGATGAAGATATTTGAAGATTATTCACATATTTTCAAGATTGGAAACAGTAGAGTTGTAAAGAATGTTTTCTCTGAAAAAATGAATCATGATTTATTCAAATTCAACCATTTTTTTAAATTGGTAAAAAGCGACAGGAAGAACACATTCAATTACAAAAAAGATTGTTAAAATAATCATTTTTCGTAAGTTTGAAACTTTTTTCGTAGAAAATAATGTTTTTTCTTTCATAAGACATAGCATTCTTTTCAAAAACATGATTTTTGGCACGACAACTACATTAAATGAAAAGTTCTTACATTATGTTATTATGAAAAATTGAATTCATTCGGATTTGGTATAGTTTAAATGTACGATATTTTGAATTTGCAAGGAATATTGAACAGTATGATTCATTGATTTTTATGAGATCGAAAATTTAATTGTTATAGTATTTGGTAGCATCCAAAAAAAAGTTTGAAAGCTTTTAAATTTAGAAGGCTTCTGAATTCATTTTCAATAAATGCTCAAGTAAGATAAACTTCCCAGTAACCGTGACCTCGGTAGCTCTCAAATCTAGTATCTTTTAAATTAAGTTCTGACTAAAAGACCTTCGAATTCAGCTTCCAATTTTTTAATTTCGAATCTTTTAACATTCTGTTAAATGCCTCAAATGCCTGTCATCCAATGTTGACCATTCATTTTCGATTTCCAGGTGTTGTACGAAAGTACAAGCCCAGTGGAAGCTCGAAGATCAGAAGTGACGAGTTTAAATCACCGCTACAACGCTCTCCACCGTAAAAACCTAGTATACTAGTTAGTTAATTCTTTAGAAGTAAAAATAGAGGTCATCGGAGGAGCTTCGCCGTCATTCACGGAAGATTTCACGAAAAATGGGAAAAATCGGAGAACTGTTTTGTCTCTGATCAGCCAGGAAGACCAAAAATGTCAAGGATCTTTTTCTACCCTATAAGCGTTTACACTCGAGGTTTGTTAACAATCGCTCGTTCTTCGGAACGTCTCGTTTAAAAAACATTGTAACACCCAGTCATAATTACAAAAGAGAGCAGTCGTCAAATTAAAAAAAAATCCGACTTCTGTCTCTCATGGTGTTCAAAAACTTCCACAGTCTTTGCATTTGACTTTTGACTCGCTGCGGTGAATGCTATTTCCGAATTCACTAGACTGAATATTCGTTTTAAGAGGCAAGAATTGTCGATCCAGGGAAAGATACTCTTTCGGGTCTTCAATTGCAGACACAGCTTCACAAAAAAATTCCCAATCTTGTAACTGTTGTGTTGGCGATTTTTTCACAACTGATCACAAAACAACTTCATTACGATCGACGCGAAATGTAGGTTTTATACCACACTAGGAGCGATACTAGTCACCAGCTCTTTTACCATTTTAGCGAGAAAAAAAAACCCTTGATAAAAATGATAATTCTAAGATCTCGGGATTGAATTAATTAGGGAAATAAATTAGAAGAATGGCGAGAAAAGTTGATGAAGGTTAATATCTGGTGACTTTAGAATTTCGAAATAGAAAAAGATCGACTTTTGACGTACGACCTTTATAGTAAATAAGTCTCTCGAATTTTCGAAGTACTTAAGGTTGTTTCTCGAGAAGGAACCGTGTTTGAATCACGAGGATTTCAGATCGATAGAGTGATAAATTCATCGATTGAAGGCTCCGATCCCATTTCGTTTTGTCGACCGATCGCTTCAACCGCGAAATGCCAACTAGGCTGTGATTTAACGAAAGAAGAATTAACAGATCAGTGTTTTTTCGGAAAACTGGTGCCACTGTGGATATTTTTTTAGAATTTTTAAAGCAGAAATACAATTATTATTTTCTATATTATTATCCAAGAAAATTGATATTAATTAATCAAAAATCCCGACTTATTTTTGAAGTTTTCTATTTCAAGACACGATGAGTTGATTTTTTAAACTTAAAGGATTTCTTTTTTCTGAAATTTAAAATAAAAATATCAAAACTCATCGTGTCCATTTCACGTGGCACGAATCTAACTAAATATATCAGTCACGTCGATCTACAATTATATATATCCACCTCCCGTCTGTTACTCGTTATCCGACGCGACGCGTCTAAATCCTAAACAGATTGAGCTAACCAAAATACTCGCCATTTCACGGTCGGTAATCGGTCGATAGACAACTTTTTTTCATTGGGAAAATCCTACGACGGCGAGGAGAGCGATGGAACGGAGAGGAAAGCTCTGATCTGCCAGAAAAATTGAAAAGATTTTGGGAGGAAAGGGGAAATGAAATAATCAACCAAGGTACCAACTCATTAATTAATTATTAATTGAAAGACGTATAAATATAAATATATAAATATGAACATAAATATAAATAATATATATACATATATAAATATAAAATACTGATAATATATTGATCGAGAAACGACTAGCGACTTAGTAAATTATTCTAGTTCTAGCTAAATTCATAGAAATAAATTATTAGGGGATGAGTGAAGCAGAGGGGTGGGTTAGTCACGGGCTTGGGGTGGGAGGGAGGGGGGCTGGAATTAGTGAGACGTAAAGAAAGAAACACTAGTCGCCGCTTTGTAACGCGACCACGATTATGCATATACATATACATATGCATAATATATACATACGCGTATAAATATATAAATATATATATATATATATTTGAATAATGAATATAATATATGATGCTATTGATTAAAAGTATAATAAAGCCACGTTACGAGCAAGCAACGCTCCTCGCTTGTTATAAAATCCGTTCGCGTATGTTGCTCGTTTCGCGTACGTGCCTGCGTACGTTTATGTAAAAAAAATATTTATCAGTTACTTAATACAGAAACTAAAGTAATTGATTAAACTGAGGAGCATAAAAAGTGGAAATTAAATATACGTACTGAGTTACCGATCGATCATCATACATTGCTGATTTTAAATCTATTATTATTATGATTATTCTTAATATTAGTAGCGATTCAGTACAGCAGATGCTGAAGACGTTTATTGAAAATTATACTATATACAGCACACGTGCATAATACACATTATTCTTGTCATTTTTAGAGACTAAAATTAAATTTACATTAACGAGATAATGACGAGCGTATGAAAGCGATTTAGATGAGGAGGGGCTTGAGAAAGAACGAGCCGATTGAAATACCGAAAAACATATTAGAAAACCGCGCGCGCCGTAAGCCTGCACGCAATTTTCAAATATCCGTGCACGGATTTTGTATTGTAAATATGTTACAGTTCTTCAGAAAGAAAGTGACTGCGAAATGAGTCGAAAGTTTCTAACGGATGGGGCATTGTTAAATCTTTTCTAATTGATGAAGTACAAAAAAAGTGCGATTCATTATTTTATTTTTTATACACTTGATATTTTTTTTAGTGCCATGCTTTTTTTAATGAAATAAAGGGCAGTCCAAGACTCGTCCTCACTCCGGCTTCAGGACGAGATCGTACGCACGATCTGGCACGGTCTGACTGCTAGCCCCCTAATCTTTTCCCTGCTGGGAAAAACCTATATCCATGAAAGAAATAAAATTTAAAAAGAAATAATGTGCAAAAAACTATATTTGAAGAATGTTTTTGTGTATATTTCGGATTAAGGAGTTCAAAGATATTATTCATCGTTCATAAATAAGGTGGCCTCTTCAAAAGACTAGAGGGGTGACAGTGCGCTGGTGGGTGCACTATCTCACCCTGAAATCTCATCCTGAAACCGGTATGAGGACAAGTCGTGGATCGCCCGAAAAAAAATTATCTTATATTTTTTACCCTTGGTCCCATCCACGTGAAACTTTGACGATTGTTTTCTTATTTTTGTTACTCCTATTGCAGATCGTTGCGATTTTGATAATCCAAAATGTCAAGACTTGGAGAACGTGCACGAGACTTGCGCGACAGCTACGAAAAGTGCTTACGAGCTGCGTTTAGAGTGGCATAGAGGCAATTAGTTTTGTTTATAATCCCTAGAAAGTAGCTTAATTAGACCGAATTTCCAGAAGAGGATTGACAGTGTCAATTTTGCTTGCGTCACAAGAAAAATGATCTCTTTTTTGTTACTTGCACCAAAGACGCATAGATTTCTTTTTGTTAGGATGAGAGCTTTTTATTATTTTTTTAGATAGAATCTTAGGATAGGACCACGTCCATTAGTCGAGAGAAATCATGTCGATGCAAAGGAAGCGCGAAACTGAAAAAGCGACGACGCCGTCTCATTCATAAGTAAAAAAAAGCACACATATGGCCAACCCGACACACCGAGACGCCAACGATAAGTTGCGTCCGACACAAGCGACACAATCGTAAACACGCGACACATCATATAATGTGTAAAATGCTTCTTCTCGAGCACGAATTGATAATATCACTATGATGTAAGCTTTTTAAGGTACGTTTAATGATATAACTAATAGTAATAAACAACCACAACCTACGCTAAATGATATACATATAAATACAAAGTAATGACGATATGAGAAAATACACTATTTTATCCAAAAAGTTTTTGCTACAACCGACTAGTAACGCATCTTGCTATGAAGTAATCGACTTAAGAGAATACTCTTAGTTCTAAGGCGTGAAATAATAATAATAATAGTTATCGATGAGGACAGCTTTGAATTTATTTTTACATGACGTGAGATGACGAGGGATGTACTTGCCGTTCGTAATATTGATGATCCGAGATTCTGGCTTACAATTAGCTAAGTAGGTTTAGTATTCGTTAAAGAAAACGAAAAATCATTGTACTCTCCGGGTATCTATCTTTTTCTCATTGCGGCAATTTTCCTAAAAAAAAAATTTTGAAGGAACTCGCGAAAAAAGCATTGTTGTATTATCTCTTTACACTCTTACATCACACGCGAACAACTGCTAGACAATTTGTGCAACTTTCTCACACACTTCACTGGCCCAATTTCAAATAACATTGATACATTAATAAATTGGACAAAAATCACGACTTGTGATTCCTAGGAAACAGGGTATGCTTTTTATATTATTTGTAACGTCGTTTCTAAAGGAATAAAACTTTCTTCTTATCAAGACTCTTTACTGTACTGTAATCTATAACTGCGAAACTTTTAATACTATCTCTCGTAGGTAAATAAAAATTACGCTGCTGGCGATTCACTTCCAATCAGAATGAAGGCCAGCGCGTATTGCAATCTTAATCGTACAATTTTACAGACTGTCAACCGTTAGTCGTCTGCTTTTTACGACGATCGATCACCATTCATTATAATCAGCTCATTATTTTCAAGTTTGATCAAGAAAGCAATTCAGAAAATTGAGACCAAAAAGATGTTAAAAATAATATAAAGATATCATTTAATGAGTTGAAATAATTAAATGATGCCGAGAACAATCTCTTTTATTTCTTCTTCCTTCCTCGTCACACTCTTTTGAACCCTTACACCCCACTCTTTTCAATCAATTTTGTTCGCAACTTTCTCTTTGAATTGTCTCGTCCATTATCTCACAAGCGTAAATTCGAAAAAAATCTGTACGTAGTCAGAAACCGCGAGATGTGTAGCTTAGAAATAGTTTGCGATGTACGCAAAGTTTAGATTGCCAATGATTTTAGGATGATTAACTAGAAGGCGATTGCCACTCTCTGTGCAAGTCGTGCCAGCATCCAGCATTTATTATTTAGTAAAGTCATTCCTAAAATGGGACAGAGGTCGGTCAAGAAAATAATATTAGGTAAATAAAAAAAATTGCGAGTTTATTCTCATTTCTTTAAAATTATGCGAAAAGGTAGGGTCCTGTCATGCTAGCCTGGCGTTCAAAATACACTTCGTCCACTAAAAATTAAATCAATCGTTTTCTGGGTGATATTCCGTCATCGATAGCGAAGAGAACCCGGCCAGATTCGAACAACCCATCCGGGACCAATGAATCATTCCTCTTGGTTAGCTACATATTTTATTCCCTCATGATAAAAAAAAATTATTTCTTGAGGACAAAATATCATGTGAAATGGAAAACGGCGAGAAAAAAAAATATTAAGATAAAAGATCAGATGGTACTTTTTCTTTCCGTTCCTCGTTACAGATACGGATCTAGATTTATAAAATGTCCTCCAAGAAGAAAGTAATACTAAAAATTAATTATTCGATATTGATATTATAATTCGCTGATGAAATTTAAATCCATTTTAGAATGTTTCAAGGGGTTAACCATTACTTAATTCAGGTGTAGAGAAGTTTCTTCATTCTTTAAATTTATTTGAATTATTTTGAATTTTTTTAATTCTTTTGAATTTCTTAGACTTACTTCGAATTCACTTGAACTCTCAGAGCTCACTTAGTTTTTCAGGGTTGACTTGAATTCTTTGATTTTTTTCGGATTCTCTTGAAATCTTTAGAATTAACTTGAATTCTTTCAATTTATCTTGAATTATCTCGAAATATTCAGATTTAACATGAATTCTTTTGAATTTCCTTGAAATTTTTTATATTCTCTTGAATTCACGTAAAATCTTCTGAATTCACTGGAGTTCTCTGAATCCTTCAAATTCTGTTGAAATTGCTGATTTTCTTGAATTCTTTTGAATCATTTCGAATTCACTTGAATTCCTTCGTCTTTACTTGAATTCTTTGAATTGACTTGAATGCTTTCACATTCCTTTAAATTCGTTTGAATTTAATCTGATCTATTTTGAATAATTGGCATTCTTTTGATTTTCTTTGAATAAATTGATTAACTTCAGCTGTTTTCGAGTGAATTCTTAAATTCTAAGAATTCTTTGCAATATTTTTCTTCATTCGAAACCTTGAAAATTAACTCAAATCGAATTCAGGTATACATGAGAATTACTAGTGATTAATCCCACAGAAATATTTTGAACTCGATAGTAAATTTTCTTTCTGGATTAAAAAATAATGGAATCGAAATGAAAGTTACTCGAAAATTATCGACGGCATAGCGACTTGTACAGACTTACCGAATTATAAAAAAAAATTTCTTCTTGATGCGAGAAAATGCGCTTTCTTTTTCGGAGAGAGTTTCCAGCGCATCGCGACAAATGGCGCGATTTTAGGCAGTAGCAATTAGGTAGCGCATAAACGAGCATATTAAAAAATAAAGGTAATTCTATTCGGGCGTTATAGAAGGGAAAATTACATAGCATAGTTTTATATAGCGAGCCATGTAATCGTATAAAGAGATGATATACATAACGATTATAAGGGTTAAATATCGATTAAGAATTATACGTAGTACACGTACCTACCCACGTGGACATACTTAAGAAATAATAATGATGAGAACTCATACATACATTAATGAATAATAATGGTAAATATTAAACAAGACATATTTTAAATAATTAATCGCCAAAGGAAGTTTTTAAATTAACTCACACGTATAGTGGGTAAGATAGGTAATTTAGGATATAATTATTGAAAGTGGACTCTAAAATTAAACTTAAAAATCAAGCGAATTATATGCGGATACCATTGCTATTCAAATAACAAAAGATTTTTCTTTACTTATTATTAAAGATTAAAAAATAAACTTCTTTAAATTATTTCACCAACTGTTGCAACTTTCTATTTCAATTTTCAAATTTCTCTGGAAATAATTTAGAGTTCTCGAGTTAGAGGGTTCAATTTTTTCCAGTCCATCGACTATCGGGAAAACGGAGAAAATTGTGGTAGGTGCGTTAAGCTTATAAATTATAACGCGAGCTGTCCTCGGCACTTCGATGCAACAGTTGGCTAACAAGTGGCTCTTTTGCGAAAAATGCTTACGAGTTGAATTCGGCTAGCCAAGTAAGGAGAAATATTTTGCTAAAAAAGATAATGGAAATTTCGATGGAAACATTCAAAACGATAAATGAAAAGAAAAATTGTATGAAAAGTTTTCTAGATTTAATTCAAATTTAATTAAAGTAACAATTCTCTCCTCTACGGAATTAAATGATATAATAAAAATGAAAATCAATGGTGCCGTGTATATAAACTTGCCAGTACTTTATCATCGATCCTAGTCAATGCTAAACGCTGTATAATACTGTGATCCTGAATTTTGTTGAGTTAACTTTATATGAATTGCGAACAACTCAGTTTAATTAAATCGCGACAAATCTAGTCGAATTGTATAATGGCGAGGACATCAGGTTTTTAATTTTAAAATATTTATACCGAGTGTTCTGAGAAAACCTCTCCAAATAAAATTAATTTCAATAGTAAAAAATTCGAACACAGAAATTGATTTATTTAAAAAAATGCTATTCCACGACAATAAATCACAATTTGTGAAATAGCTTCGGAAAATAATTATCCTTATTTTGTTATGCAAAACAAAGATGAGATGGTTTTTTAAGGCACTCTGTTCTCCTACCTTTGATACCTGTAATAATTTTTAATGATAAATTAATGAATTAATTTTAAAAAGAGACCATCTCTGAATCTAGCTGCCATAAAAAATTGAGTTTTCGAAAAGTACGAACGGTTTATGCAATCCAAACTGAGACTGAAATGCAATAATTCTTTGGGAGACATGAAAACAGTGCAATTTGACTTAAGTCTGCAATCTAGTCTCGATATAAAAAGATAGATGAAAAACTTGTTTGTAATCATTCTTTTTGTATCCGTTCGCAAACGTACCTACACCATTTATACTCACAAATTTACTATTAAATTTATACTTTAAAAATCTACTTTTTAATTATAATTATATTAATTAGAGATTACGAGTATAATTAAAAATAAGGCTTCTTTTATGTACAACGCAGAGGAGAGACAAAAAATTGTTTATTATTGCTAAAGTTAACAATTATGTTTTTAAAAAAATTGAAATTCAATAAAGATCAATGACTCTCCTTTGACGTTTTCGAAAGTTAAGACCCGCATCGCGATTCCTTTCTTTCTCCGCTACCTTAAATCACTGATTAGAAAAAAGATCGCAAGGCTAGAAAATAAAAAATCACGCGATTGAGTAATCTAATCTGTATATTTTTACATAATTATATAATATAATATAAAAAAGCGAGTTGTGAAGGGTAAAAGAGTGAGTGAACGAGAAAGACTGAAAGAGTGAAACGTGAGAAAGAGATACCCTGAGCCTTTGAGAAAGCAAATAATTAATCGAGGTAAAAATCAGTTTTATTGTTGATTTCTTGAGTCGGATATAATACATTTTTTAATCTCGGGTCCTCGGGCGTTTTTCGCGCTCGGGCTGCAGACGTTGCGTAGTATAATCAAACACTGATGCATGGCAATTTCTTCTTGACATCCGGCAGGGATAAATAAATAAAATCATTTTTCCATTTTTTAATGTATTTTAATTTATTTATTAAATAAATTTCAATTAGTGATTTTCACTATCTCGCCTCAAAATTCAATAATCATTGATAGCTTATTTTGTTCTTTAAAATATTATCTACAATTCTATTGAGACGGCTCTACTTTAGTTAAATTTGCACGAAACAAATGCTTGATTTTCTAATTCAATAATATATAAATAGCAACCTAGATAACTTATTTCTAGCTTATTTTCAATAACATCCATCCAAACAGAATGGCAGATATTTTAAACAACAAAAGAATCCATCCATAATAATCAGCGAAAGAAAATCTCAAATAATTAACGTAATAATGTTAAATAAACGGTATTACAGACTCAACTTTTTTTCTACATTTCACTTAGACTTTTCTTTTAAGATTTGTAATCTTTACCAATGCATCTACTTCGCTTGTTTTAAAAAAATATTTTTTAAATTTGAGGTGTAATTATTTAAACATCATTAATTTTATTTCAATCCATTAAATTATAATACATTAAAAAATGCAAGTCCCACCAGAAATCAAGTGAATTTGTACATATATAAACCTGTGACATAATACAGGGTGCCAATGCACACATAATGTCATATTTAGTGAGAAGGTACTATTATTATACATATAAAGAGATCAAATATCCATAAAAAATGTAAATCTGCATTTTAGAGCCTAATTTCGCAGGGAAACACTCGTTGGGAAGAAATTCTATAATAGACCCACCGAGTTTTTTCAAGCTGAAATGTACAGGTAAAAATGTAGGTGCTTTTGTTTAGCGACATTTTTTTCAGTGTACCGATTAGGCTGCGTGGCTGAAAGCTTCGTGCGCTTTTCAAAAAAGGTGCTAAAACCGCAACGGGTCTTGCAAAAAAATTGCGCCAATGGCAGTGATCTGTTGCGAGACATTTTGCAATCGTTAACTTTTAATCGTTGCAATCTCTAAAGCTGACTCCATCCTTTTTTGTGTATCTTTAATAAAATCGATCAAATAGATTCTAGAGAGAAATCAATTTTAATTTTTAAAGAATAGCGTATAAGAGAATAGTACTTCATGTGGTGAGTGCGTTAACCAAGTCTTTTAGGCGAGAATTTTTCCAGTACGAGCCGTTGGCGAGCCATTGACGAGTCATAGGCGAGCACTGAAAATATAATTTGAGCCTTAAACAGTTTACGAACGCCGCATACAATAGTTTTTTCCGAAATTGGTATTCTTTTTTCGACTGACTTTCTTTTCGTAGAAAACCTTTTAAAATCAAATAATATATATATTTAATCAGCTTATAAAAGGAGTTCATTCTATAAAAAAGGTAGGTCGCGGAGAGTATGATAGATGGGAAAATACAATTGTATAACTATAATTATAATATAAGTACAACAGTATTAATCTTTAATAACGATAATATGAACCGGCGAGGAATGAAAGGAATTATCTTAATTAATCAATTATTTAAATTATTACATTACTACGCGATAACCTAGGGTCCTGATACCAAAGACCAGGTAGTTTTGAAATTTCAATTTGAAATTCTATATAAAATCTGCAATTTCTATAAGATTCTGGTTTTCGGTATTAGGAGTATATTTATGCATAAAGTAAATTAAGAAATGTACTAGGGGAGTACAAACGACCGAACGGGGAAAGTACTTTTAAAAAAAGAAGAAAAATAATAGAGAATTCGAAAAAGGGCGCGACGAAGCTAATGATAAAAATATAATGGAAAAAGGCAAAAGAGTGAATGAGAAAGGGATCTTAGCATATCAGTATGGTGAGCTTTTGCGAAAAGATCAGAAAATTGATACCCTGCGAATATAATTTTCGAACCGAAATTAATTTGTGATTAATTGATGGTGAACGAGGCGAAGAGAGAAATGGACGCGAGCGCAGGGCATGTGCAAATATTTCTGTTTTATTTGACGATTGTGGAAAAACTTTGCGATTAGGACGACAATGACATCAGTGACGATAACAGTGATTATGATAATGACGATGAATGATAATCGTTTTTATTATTATTATTATTCTTATTAAGATTCTGGTTATATTATCTAAGTTACACAGGAAGTGTGTCGTTCATATTATAAATATTATACAAAGTAAGAATAACAATTAAACTTAACATCACTTAAGTTAGCAGGCTAGATAACATTATTAAGTGCGGAGAATCCGAGGAAAGTCTGAGTGACGTAAAAGAACGTCGTATTGGAACGATAAGAAATTTGAAAAACTATTTTCAAGAATTGTTTCAAGAATTGTTTGATGTTGATGAAATTCGCTAATTGTTCCTCGTCTTGCTTCAGAAAATCACTCAGGCTTGTCAAGATCTTCGCTGGCGAACACAAATTATGCACGCTCGAGACAATAAGCGTTCATCCTAATTTCACGAGTTTTGCCTGTAAAGCGGAACCCTGCGCTGTGCCAAAAAGTTTCAAAGCCTTAAAACTGTAATAGCGTGATTCTGTGAAATTGGTGATGAGAAATTTGGTATTATTTTTTTTTTGGCACAGATTGAATAAATAGTTTCAGTATTGCGATGAAGTGTTGTTGCCTCGAGCGCTGCAATTAAAGTTGTAATTAAGGAATTATGCAGGATTTTAAGAAATGGATTTTAGTGAAAGAATGAAAGTTCGAAAGAAAATTCGAAAGGCGCCATAATTCCCGACTCATTGGGCGTTATAGAGATTTCTTTGGGTTGATTTGAGGAATTTTCTCTACGACGTTCCTTATCCCACTTAGAACTCGCATTCGGACTACATAACATTACCTATTACGAACATGGCCACTAGGAGAGAAAAAAATCTACCATTCGGATAGTTTATCATTAAAGAAGCGGTAATCATTATACATATATAGATAAAAATATATATATATGAATATATATTATAACATTATTTATATATTATATTATTACACATATTATATAAATAATGATAACGGATACTAACCGTAGGGTGAGGTATTGCTAAGAAATTTGAGAAATTTGCGCTAATTAAGAGAGGCGCGGTGGTCGC
>CAKNWW010343802.1:0-19411 GCA_932074435.1 Andricus kollari
CGGATGTTTAGAATAAACATTTTAAAGTCTATCTGAATATGTATTTTTTCGAAATCAATTTGTTTTAAAATTACCGTTATCGTCTCTGATGATTTACACATGTGTAGGTTGGGGATTGGGGTAGCATAAATTAAAATTTCGAATATAGTTTTATGAATTTTATCATCATCCGCCAATGTCCCTGAGATAGGAGAACCCATCGGGGTCCCATATATTTGTTTATAAAAAGAATTTTCAAACTTAGAAAAGGTTGATTCCATTAAAAATTGAATTAGTAGATGTACCAGTCGTCGCATACGTCCCAGTCCTCGTACAGACGAGCATATTTTTCGAAAAGTTAAAAACATTTCAATATATTCTTGTGTAAAAAATAAAGATATCGCTTAACACAAGTAATTATTCATCGTTCACAACGAATTATTGATGTAAATGCTTATTTAAAAATTCTAAAAAATAAAATATGTTGGAATGTCAAATCATAGTTTCAGAAAATTACTGTGCTTAGTTTTCAAGCTAATGTTACTCTTCTTGCATTTAAGGGTTAATATAAAAATTTTGACGTTATTTCGACAAAATTTTTGATCCATATTTCAGATAGTCCTTATAGAAAGTTTATTTCGTGTAATTGAATGTGAAAATTTATACTGTACATAAATTAATAAACAAGTACAAAAGCGACATAATTATTATCAATTGAGCAAAATAATAAAACCTTCTTCAATCGTGCAAGGAATTATTTGTCAATACGTGCTTAAATTTTTTAAATAAATAAGCTTTGCAATTTTATGTTAAGAGTCTCCTTTACAATTTAATTTAATCAATATATCAAAAAATTTCATTTTTCTTTAATTAAAATTTTTAATTCGTGAAGGTTTTTCCTTAGCCGTGCGAAAACTGTTACATCTACCTCACCTTTCTTAAATTCATCTAGTGGAATTTATGTGTTATGTTTGATTGTATTCCATCTTTTTTCAATTTCTTTAAGAACCAAATCTAAAGGAATATTTGTAAATAGTGATCATACATAAAGTGAAACAAGAACATGGTTATAAGAAATTTTATGTTTAATTGTGGATTCTTTCAAATCTATTGCATTTTTTGAAAAGGTTTTGATTTAGGTAAGGAATCTTAAATAATTTTCTTTCATTTCTTGGCCAAAAAATAAGGGGGAGTTTTGATACAAGATTTTATTGGTCTCAGTAGATAATTCAAATTGTGAATTTTCGGCAATCCATAAATTGTGACAATGTTTGTATTTTCAGTTATTAAAACTTTTCGAATAATTTTTTTTACTAGAAAACCTTTAGTTCTCTACCCTTTAGTTTACTTAAATATGTCTTTTCGTCATTTTTTTTAAAGGATCACTATCAATTTTTTGATAGATATCTTTATCATTTCGCATAATATTCATGTTTTCTTTTTAATCTTGAAGCACATTTTACAAATAATTCTTTATTAATTTCACATTCTTATCCTAATGAGAAGGTATTGGTTTTATGTAAAATTTGACTTAATCGGTTTGTATTCGAACAATTTATGCTTACGACTTTGTTTGATAAAATGAAAATTATCAGTGGTATAGCATTTTCAAAATCCAAAAAAAAAACGAAAATTAACAATTTAAGCGTTAATTTTTGAAAGCCCTTCAAGATTATCATAACAACTTATTAAATTTTGTCCAAAAATCGAAACTTCTAATTTTGATCGTACAAAAAATAATGCAAAATCAATAATTCCGTTTTGCTATCAAACTATGCAAAATACGAAAAAAAACGAATCAACAAAAATTGTGCACACAGAAAATATCTACAAATTTTTTATCAGCCACTTTTTATAGGACACTTAGTTTTTGTTTTATTCGTAAAAAACAACATAAAAAATAAAAAAATTAAATTTTTGGACATACGACACAAGCTATGAAAAAAAAGAATAGACAAAAGTTGCTCTTCCAAAAAAGTGTAAAAATTCATCTGAATTTGTCATCAATAATTTCTTAATGGGATGTGTAGTTTTTGTTTTAATCATAAAAAATAACATTAAAAATAAGGAAAAGTAAATTTTTTGAAAAACGACACAAGATACGAAAAAATTATATCTGCAAATTTGCTTAGAACCAACTTACGCTAGTATGCGTATTTTTAGTTTTTAAATGATAAAAAATAACATTAAAAATAAATTAATTAAATTTATGGACAAATGACACAAGTTGTAATAAAAGGTTCGATAACAATTTGCAAATATTGAAATAATCATGAAAAATAAAATTTGCACTTCATTTTGTAATATCTGAATAAGCAGCCACAGACCGAGGTACAGAAATAAATATAATCGATATTTGATATAATATAGTTGAAGATAATGTAGAAAAGCTTGTATTTTTGACAAAATCGAGTGCAAAGCACGAGATACGTGATGAGAATGTGTTAGTTAAAGCCGAAGGAGTTTTAACAAAAGAGAATTCACAATCACTAAATTACAGTTGTCGAAACTTTGACCTTTCATTTTAAAAGGCTTGCGCGAAAATGTGAGGAAAACACATTATTAGTGATATCTTTTGGTTTTTCGATATAATTTGATTCTTAACGAGTTCCGGACCTCAAAAAAAGTTGCAAAATTTGAAAACTTTTCGACTCAATGTTAATTAATTTTCCGTACTGATTGCTCCAGCAGTGACGATTTCCAATGCAGGAATTTTTTTTTTCGACCATCTTTAATACTTGTAACAGGTACTTTATGATTTGAAATCCACTATTTTTATGTCCGTGTTTGGTAAAACCTAATTTATGAATTATACTTGTAAATATGCCAGGCAACTAAGCTACACTCCTCCAATTCGCTTAACAAATATGAGAAATTATCGCGAATGACGAAAGAGATAGCTGCTATATAATGAGAGAGAATATTTATTAATCATAGATTGTAAATGAAATTTACCAAACGTCGTTGCTTTTATTAACAGAAAATGAAGATTATAATTGGTATCGTCCTCCTCAGCTTCGCGGTTTTACCTAATTTTGTTGGTAATTATAAGATCTATAATTTTAATTGCATTTTAAATTTTGGTAAATTTATTGTCTCCTTGAAATAATTCAAATAATATTTCAAGTAGTTTATAGTATTAAAAAAAAACTATACAATACTAAACACAACACTTAAAAAATAGATACCTACGTGTGGTTTAGAAAAAAATAGTTTAATCTAAAACTGATCTTTTTGATCACAAAATTTGATGCCACGTCCAAGTCATAAACGCCTACATGCACGTTAAAACCTGAGGTTGCGAAAAAATGTCTTGCTTTTTTAAACTAAAAAAAACATTAAGTTTCGAGGAATACTTAAATTGCATAAATCTAAAGCAGCATTATTTGAAGTTAATAAAGAACATTACAGAGCGATAGAGGTTTATAGCTCAATATAGGAAAACGGACATTTTTTTCCCATCCTGAAATTCAAAATTTTCTGAAAAATTCCTTGTTGGTCCTAGGAAGTTGTAAATCATCCAGAAGTTGAAGTATCGTTTTTTTTTTTTTTTGGTTAAATGGATTTTTTAACAAAAAATTTAAATATTCTACTTGACGAAAGAACTTTAAATGGGTGTAACAAGAGAGGTCTTATATTATTTGTGGGTGTCGTTCTAGAATGCTTCTGAAACAATTTCCAAGAAAAATTAAAATCATCCTTAAAGTCGTTTTTTATTTTTGCTTTTTTTAATGCCAATTTTGTAAGTAATTGAATGAAAAGGATTTATTTTCGAAATAAGTTATGTTTTAAGTACAAAAAGTATATTTATTATTCCTTTTAATATAAATCTTGTATAATAAGTATATTTTTACATCATTCTTAATGTACCTAACTTTATACCAACGTGAAACCTACGTTTTTACAACCAAAAAAACAGCTCAAACTTTTAGAACTTAAAAAATAATAGCAATCAACCTAAAACATATCTTATTTCGAAAATAAATCCTTGTTTTAAAATACCCAAAAATAATATAAAACTTTTTTTGTCACCCCCATTTGAAGTTCGTTCAAGCACACCGTGAATGATATGCAACTGTTTCATATCCCAGTCTTTGCTGTGTCTTCAATTGTTGATTTTATGTTAGTTATTTAAGATTTTGTTTGTTTTCTTTGGCTTTCGAAAAGAACGTAATTTTTATAAAACTTTTGTGATTAATATTGTGCGAAATTTTATATATTTACGATACTATTTTCTTGTTACAGAATTATCTAAACTAAGCCGTCTGTTAGAGAGATATTACCGAACCCGTACACCAATTCATCCGGCTCCATACCAACCTGATGTTCATTTATTCCAAGATTATACTAGTAGACCTATAAATATTGCTGATTTCGCAATTGCTAGATTATATTACGTAGGAATAAGATTGGACTTCATCATTGGAATGATCTTTGTGGATGGATGCTTGTATCCATTTCTGCAATGCACTCCTTCCAATACTACTCACCAGGAGAATTGCGTGAGGGTTAAAGTAAACAAATATCACCAAGAAGCGCTAATTCCAATAACAACGGAGGAAGGCAACAGTTTCAGATTCTTTCACCAATTCCAGCCAGAATCCGATATTTATCTAGCAGAGATTAGAGAGTAGGGTCAAGCCCAAAAAATGTTGCGTGCCATACATAAAATTCTAATGTATGACTTAGACTCATAAAATAAAGTTTGAAAGAATTAAAAGTCTACATGTTTAATTTTAATTTTTTCCTCATAGAAGCATACTATTCCATAAATGCTAGTTGTTTTTATAGCTATATTTTTTGGTCTAAAGAAGGCGTATGATAAAGTATATCAAATATGTAGAAACCAATCGTCATCAATTGTAGAAGAGTTAATATGAAATATATATCATATATTAAATGGTATCTTTAAGAAAGAACTTGAAACAATGATAAGAGATTTTAAAATATGTATATACTCGAACGAATTCTTTATTCACTCTTGCAAATATTTAAAATTATTCCGAATACCGAATGAGATAGCGGATATGTATTTGTAGAATATTTATTAATTAGATGTATAGCTACCATGCGTAAAAATGCAGCATTAGCTACATTTATTAAGAAAAATGAGGATTCTTATTAGTATTCTGCTCTACAACTTAGCTGTTTTCCGTAATTTTATCCCGTATAAAAATATCTAAAATTTTAAGTGCATTTTCAATTGCAGTATGTTTATCAGTAAGTTGTGTGAATTTTACTTTATTCTAAATAGAAAGGGATTAAATTGAATTAAATTAAATTGGATTAAATTTTATTGGATTGAACTGGACTTACGTCAATGTTTTGAAGAATTTTTACATGGATTAAATAATTTCTTCATAAAATAGCGTCACAATTGTAATACCATGTAGTCTTTCCCAAAGAAAAAAAGTTTAAGGATCCGTGACCGAGACAGGATCGAAGAGTTCAATTAAAAATACATTTGAAAATTCTCTCCGTTTTTTTGAACGTGTTTGATTTTAAATATTTTTTACGTGTGTTGAAATATTTGCATTAAAAGTTTCGGTTTTAAAATAAAACTGTGAAGCCTAATAAAATGTGAAAATTTTCGTGCAGTTTTATGCAATGTCAGTATCTTAAATAATTTAAAGATAAATTTTAGATGAGTATTTTTTCTGTACTGTAAAATTATAACTTAATTTCCGATAAGGTCAGTTTTTTGTTTGGTTCTGAATTTTAAATGATTATATTCATGTTTAAAAAGAGGTTATACAACACAAACAGATCATGGGTCTTTCGGTTCTGACTTTGTTCCCATACTTCTCTTTGAATGACCGAAGTCCAGTGGGCCTGCCGTTATAACTGCAAACGCCATTTTATAAGGAATCAGCTATTTATTTTGGACATGATTGTCTACTCAAGAAATATATTTCACGCATCAAGTTGGTAGTTGGATGTATACTTTAAAAAATTAATAACATAAACAATAACGTATCCTTGGATCGGATTGACACTTTGGTTTACGAAAGGCATGCCCTCCAAAAGTTTTAGGTGATGAATGCAAACTGGGTGTTTGGAACTCTAAAAGGTGTAAATGATCTTCAGAAAATAAAGTTGCGGGATACAATGCACGTAAAAAAAGCTAGATATTATATATGTACCGTCAAGAAGAAGAACTGAAACTATGGTCAGGAGTAGATAATGAATCACATGGTAGCCAAGGAAGTCAGTTTGATTTTGAATGAGAGAGCAAAATGGCATGTCAAAAAGTATGAATGTGCCAGATTGTTGTGGGTAAGAATGAAAGTGATAATCGGAAGACTATTTATTATAGCATCGTACGCTCCAGTTTATGGCGAAAGTAGTGAAGTAAAACATGCGTGCTGGGATTCGTTAAATGATATTCTATATGCTTGCTATACTGAGGAAAGAATACTGACAAGGTACTATGTCATTTCGGAGATCCAAAAAAGAATAGTAGCGGGCAAAAAATAATTAGCTCATATTTATAAAAGGGGTTCTTTTTTGCAAATACTTGGTTCAGGCATAAAATGATCCATGTGTATACTTGGTGAAGAGGTGAAACCAGAGTATAACTGACCTTGTTGTAAAAATAATAGATGTGCAAATAGAATATTGTAACAAGCTAAACGAACGCTTTGATAATAGTCAAAGGGTAAACTGAGAAACGGAAATAGGTCAAACAATTTGAGGAGGCGCATTTACAATGCTATTAGAGAAAGAAAGAGCAAGCAATAACCCTGAACTGGAACTATCATTACAGATTCAGATGTTTCAGCGGTTTGGAAAAGTGCACACTGCACATCCTGTCTCGGCAAGGTATTTTCAGAAGGTCATCGAAAATCCAGGTTTGATGCCAGATATTATGCTTAAAGGCACTACGTATATGTTGCCTAAAGAAACATAAAAAAGGATTTTGCAAAAACTCGCGCGGCAGTAAAGATCTAGTTACTATATACGCTGCTGCCATGGTGCAAGCACGTATACATCAAACAAACTTTAACATGGCATACATTGACTACAAGCAAGCCTTTTCTTTAATACCACATGAGTATTTGCTTAACGTTTCATGAATTTACAAAATCTGCCCACGCATCATCGACTTTATGAGTCGTGCGATGATGCTTTGGGGTGCAAGAAACATGTATTTTGATCATGGACAACCAAGGATAACTAGATCAATACGCCTTACGACGGGTATCTTTCAAGGAGACTCCTCTAGTGCATTATGGTTCTGTTTATCGTTGAACCCATTGAGCAGTATACTAAATAATATGTCTTATGGGTTTAAAACACATGATAATAAGGATGGTCATTGAATAACTCATAATCTATACACGGATGACCTAAAACAATACGCTAGTTCAAACCAGAAGCTCCAGCAGGTGATCGATGTCACAAAGCAGTTATCCAGTGATATGCATATGGAGATCAGATTAGATAAATGCAGAACAGTACATTTAATCAGATGATAATTAGGTACCGGAGAGCTAAAGAACGAGAACGAGAATGGCATCGAGGCAACGGCTGAGGGCGAGTCATATAAATATCTGGGTATTCTCGAATCTAAGGGTATTCAGCATACGATAGTTAAGAAAAGCCTAATGAATGCCTTCACTGCAAGATTCAGATTGGTTCTGAAGAGTTCTCTTAACTCGGAAAAGAAGATAGGGGCAATCAACACCTATGCCATCCCTGTCCTCCTGTACTCTTTTAGGCCCATGAAATGGTCGAACACCTACCTTGAAAGGTTAAACAGAACCATCCATGTCGAAATGATCGAGCACCGAAAGCACGACAATAATTCGGCGATTAAAGGGGCAGTTCCACCACGACAAAGTGGGGATAAAGGCGTTGTAGATGTCAAGAAACTGTGTAAGTCACAAGTTATACAGTTGAAAAACTATGTTAGTAGCAAGCGAGATACTGCGCTTTATAACACCATCTGTAAAGCAGATCTCAATTACACGCCCTTGAATTTGTCCTCAGAGGAGGCCTTCAATATCAGAGAAGAAACCATAGAGAAATTAAAAACGCAGTAGACATATAAAGCCATCCACGGCGAGCATCCCAAAACGTTAGAGCAACATGCAGTGGATAATGAGGCATCCAATATTTGGCTGAAAATGTGCGCCATGTTCCCAGAAACCGAAGGATTCGTCATTGCAATTCAGTTCATTGTTTTCAGCACCGGAAATTATCGCGAGCACGTGTTACATTAAAACGTGGTTGAAAGGTGCCAATTGTGTGGAGATACCAAAAAATGCATCGAGCACATTATTGGTGGTTGTCACGTAATGGCTCTGAGAGAATACACGCACAAACATAATTACGTGGCGGACATTATACATCAAACACTTGCCGTAAACCTAGGATTCTTAACAGATTGGATCCCTCTCTATAGATACTTTCCAATGCCTGTTTTAGAAAACGAAGATTACATCTTATATTGTTACTCTCCAGGCGGATCATTATATCCGAGCCAAACGATCCGACGTCGTGATGCGTGAGAAAAAGGCTGAAGAGTTTATATAATCGACTGTCGCAATGTAAGAAACTTCCTAATTAACGTAATTTATACAAACAAACGCAACCTAAAATGAAAACAAAATTCCATTGACCTAAAACAATACCATCATTGTTTAAATAATTTGAATAATTGAAATACAAAAATTGAAATGTAGCATTTGTTCAGAAGCTTAACGTAATAATTATAATTATAAGGTAATGTTATTTTTATAGTAATATTTATTTTCATTTTCACGAGATAAACAAGAATTCTCCAAATATTTCAAACACTGTCAATGCTGATGCTGAGAGCAAAGAGAGCATAGTAGTATCCGGTGACGTATCTAGATCATCACATCTTTTTATTATAACTATAGGTGAAAATTTGTGGCTAGCGTATAACCTATAAAACTAATATCTACTATCAGAAAATACGCTCTGCGGCACCTAGCGTCATTTTTTCGAACTAAAAAATGTTTTTTGCACTGAAGTAAATGTATAATTGAAAGAAATATGCCAAAAAGTGTCAAATTAAAAAAAAGCTTATCTCAAAGACATGCAAAGATATTTATTTCAAAAAAGTATTTCCTTTTTTCGATCACATATTTGTTTAAATTGAACGAGGAGCCCATGAAGAGCTCCACTGGCCCAGCTAATGACGGTCACTGGCATAGTACATGCAGGGCTGTTTCATCATCCCTGTTGCATCTTCTGCACTCTGTCGTGGGGTCATGCCTCATTTTGTGCATATGATAGTTTAAGTGGTTGTGCCCAGTTAGGATCTATACCACTGTCCTTATATCTTTCTTGGGTAAGCCCAGGATTTCCCTGGCTCTGTCCATCCTATGGTTATAACCCAGGATGGATTTCGCCTGACGACAACCCTGGATCTGCTCCCAGTATTCCTGGTGTTTTGTTCAGATCCAGCTTTTAATGTCACAACCAATTCAGTAAGACGCTATTATCAGTAACAGTTCTGGTCCTATGTATTCACTTGCTGCGCCGCATTTTGCCAACTGGTCTTCCTTTTCGTTGCCCTTGATATCTGTGTGGCCAGGAACCCATATGCAAGCCACATTGTTTCTTTCTGCATGTTGGTTTAATGCCTTTTTGCATTTCCAAACCAGTTCTGATGTTATGTCTGGTTTCCCTATTGCAGTTAGTGTCGCTTGGCTGTCGAAACAGATTGTAATCTGTCTGCCAGCAGCGTTTCCTTCTATTAGTGTTTCAGCACAGCGAAGGACGGCCAGAACCTCCACCTGAAAGACAGCAGCATGTCGATTAAGTGGTATCCCTATCCCTTTCCCTCTCTTGCTGTCATATATTCCTGCTCCTGCCTGGGCTTTAGAACAGCAGAGTAGAGCCATGCAAGCATTTTAGGCCCTAGACCCCACGTAAACCCAATTTACATCACCCCGATTCAGAATGTCCAGCTCTGTGCCTGCTATATTTTCAATTAAATCTCTTTCTCTGTCGTTGATGTTTGTGCTTCCTCACACCGTGTGGTGAGAGTTTTCATCACAGCCGGAAAGAAGAGGGATTTTATTCTCCTGACAGTGAGGAATTAGAGCCTCCACCTCTCTAGGAGGCGGAGCCCCCGGCATCACCAGGGAAATAAGTCAAGGCGATAAACACCTCTAGCCTTTCTCCGCTACTGCCCCTGAGTCTCGCCTTAATAACGGTGAGATCTCTAGAACAGAGTTTAGGCACCAAGATTGCATCCATATCCTTGACGGCTATGCATGCCCTTGGCGGTTTTTCGAGCAGCCCCTTATATATGGAGCCAGACCTTGACAAGCCATAAATCCTTCCCCTGCATAACCAGGGTTGTTGGATTAGGGCGAGCTCTGTCTGCACCACAGACATTCGTCTGTCTAAAATCGCTGAGGCGCCTTTTCTGTGGTGCAAATTAATCTGCATCATGGAAATTCCCGTCTCAGCCATTGACAGGCTAATTCGGGGCACCTCCAGGCGCTTCTGGTCCCCCTGCCGAACCCAGTTGAGTAACTCAAAAGTTGAACCTACACGCCCCTATATATGGTCGGTAATCAAGAGCCGAAAGGGCTCTGATTGAGTATTCAGATGACTAGAATCCAGCCTCTCCCCTTCGGCCTGGAACCCTGCCTGTCGCAATAAGCCTTTCATGAATCAGTTCGCAGAGACAGTTTCTGAAAGCTCAGGCGCCTCAGAACGACGGTTGGACTCTCAGGGGGTGCCGTGAATCAGTACGGTCACTTTACGGTACATCTGCAGACACTCCGTCCCTTTGACTTCCAAGTTTAGGCCCCAAATTGGTTTTGGTTTGTTTTGGTTTTTGAGAATTCATTTGGGTCCAACGAGAAGCTAGGGAAATAGAAAACAACCCCCGCAGAGCCCCGCTTGCAGGGGTGGGTCTGCATACTGTGGGATTTGACCTGGTATCCCGAAGTCTCCGTTAAAACACATCCTTTGGGACCCCCGCCTGTCCGCCTCTACTGAGTGGGGCAGGCCGGAGTGTTCAAGGATTTGTTGACCCTGGTGCCATTCAGTTCTTGACACGGAGATCACAACGTAGCTTGGGAGCATGAGAACTCGCACCCTCGATATTCCAGGAGGCTTTGCCATTACCTCCTGGAAGGATCGCTCCTTACTTTAGGTCCCACCGACTAGTGTCCGTCAGTTCCCCAGAGTAGCCACACCTCGCAGTGCAGCCACTCAGGTTCATCTATTCCAGATCTACAGTCTAATGAGACCCGTAAGCTCTCCCACCAGCTACAAGGTCCCGCGATCCCTAGGCAAGAAATGTATACACTTATTTACTTGCAATATTCATGTCAAATCTTTGGTATTGGATACACATTTTTTAAATTCGATAAATAACTATCTGTCTTGAAATTTTTTTTTCACTCAAAGAATCCTAAATAACTTGAAACACACATGGATGAATTACTCCATTTAAATACGTATTTATCACTTCAACGTATTGATTTCTTTGAAATGAGGAAGTATATCTTAGGGTGCGAGAAAAATATTCAAAGAAACTAGGTTCTTAACTCCAAAGAAATAATTGTTTTGATGACTTAAAGATTTTCACATTTATTGCAAAGAAATATTTCCTTTCATTAAAGAAATACCAGCGAAGAAAATATTTCTTGGAGTTGAGGCATAACCTTTTTGCCTCTAAACAATATTAACTCAACTACAGTAAACAAATCCTTTTTTTTAAATCAACCACAAAAAGGCATTACCTTGGGCGCCATTATTTGTTTCAGTGTATGTTTTAGACTCATAAAATAATGTGAGTTTCTCAATGTTGCAAGGAGAATAAAAAGTCTACATGTTTAATTTTTTATGTTTTCCTCCTCATGGAGGGAAGTTTGTAATTACGTAAATTAGTTAATCTACTTTTTTGATATGTTTAGATATAATTCAGCTCCAATTAATTTCGTAATATTTAACAGAAATGAGTTATTTGCAAAGCTTTGTTTTTTTGGCCTGGAGAAGGTGTATGATAAGGTATATAAACTATTTACAAACTAATCATTATCAAATTGAAGAAATTTTAGTATGGAATGTATACATCATACATTGAATAGTCTTTAAGAAAAATCTTGAGAGAAAGACCCAGAAATTTCGTTACCAAGATCATGTTGCCTTATAACATTCAATTCTGCCAAGTTTTATAATACCTAATATCGTATAGGGCGGTAATCTCGATATCCCTGGAATGTCCCAAGGATATCTCAGAATATCCTGATGATATCCCATTAATGTCCCAATTTGATATGACAGGAATGTCCCTAAGATATCCTAATTCTACAATTTAGTATATTCCTGGAAGTTCAGATATATATATACTGCCAATTATATGTACATTCAATTGTATCAATAAAATAACAAATCATTTAACAATATCAGGTATTTTTCCGGAGACTTTGTACAAAGTACAGCATTATAAAGTATAATAATAGTAAAGTCCCCTCTGAAGTCACTTCCAGGTAAATTCCATCATGGCTGTCAAAATGCGAAAACTGTCGCGCAATAATAAGTGACGCCTTAACAAGAGTCAACAATTTCTCGAATATTCGTTCCAGATTATAATCTATTATCATTTATATTATGTAAACTAACGCGGTACATATTAATTTGATTGTTTTTTTTATCATGAAAACTGATTTTGCCGTTATACTGATAGTGAAACTGAAAAGTGCGAAGTCTAAACTACAGATACAATAACAGCCAACAGCTTGTTTTTTATTATGAGTGGGCTGTTATTGGTTATGAAAATAAGAGATAGAATGTGAAAGAAACCGAATATTCGAGATTTGTATGAAGCGGTTTTTTGTCAAACGGATGTTTGTGAACCTTTATGTTTTCAGGCATTCTACATACTTTAATTCGTATGCATTTCAGAAATATTGGATTCCATTGTCAAAACTGTATATATCCTGCACAGAGAAATTGAGTGGATATCGTACAGGCTGAAAAAAATTGTTAGTAGATTTTACTACTTTTCAACTAAGTCGCTTAGTTCCCTAAGGCCCCAATGTCACTACTTTAGTCAAACTAATTATGTGATATATGGTTAAGTGATGTAAGAAAAGCAGTCATTGTAGCTAATATTAGTGGCTGACTTGACTGAACTTAATGAAAATTGGAACAAGTAAGATTTAGGTAGTAAATTTAACTACTTTTCTTATTTCCCTAAAGCCCCAATGTAACTTTTGTTGTTAAGTGAACTGTAAGGAAGTAGTTAAAGTAATTAAGGTTAACAGTTGATTAAGTTAATTTTCTTAGTTGATTTAACCAATTCTTTAGTTATTTTAACTAATATTTTTTTATTAAATCCAACTACTTTTCTTAGTTACCTGAAGCCCCAATGTAATTTTTGAAGTTAAGTTAACATGAATTTTAATTATTAATAATATAACAATATTATATTACTATTATTCTACTACCTCAGTTTATGAATTCCGATATTTACAGATGTAGAAACACTCCCGGTAAAGGCCGTTTTTTTTTTTGGAGGAAATTCTAGTTTTTATGTGATACCATTTACAGTTGTAAGGAAAGTATTTGAAGTAATTAAGGTCAACAGTTGATTCAATTAATTTATTTAGTTAATTTAACTAATCCTTCAGTTCTTTTAACTAATATTTGCTTAGTAAATCCAACTACTTTTCTGAGTTCCCTAAAGCCCCATTTAATTTTTGTAGTTAAGTTAACTGTAAGAAAGTAGTTAAAGTGAACGAAGTTAAGAGTCATTCTGATTGATTTTCTTAGCAGATGTTACCAACTTGAGTACTGCTTCATGCAATATTTTTTAGTTAATAGGAACATTTCTTTGTTCCCTGCCCCAGCATAATTTATGTCATAAACTATACTTTTAAATAAAGTATGAATATTTATAGGTATAATAAGGATATTCCGAATATAAAAGAAATCGTATATGTTCGAAAGAAACAAATGTTTATTTGAAATAGCCGATAACGGAGCACGTGCTCCGATATCGGAGTACGTGCTGGAGCCGGTGGCGCATGATTATTAGGCTGTTTTCTGATCTGGGCCTGGGGAAGCTCGACCTCGGGAACCTTGACGTCTTTCGTACTTGTAGCTGCCATATTTCGAATTTTTTTACTTGAAACTGATGAATTCATTACACGTGGCGTGGTCCCCATCTCACGAAACGCAAGCTGTCGCACGCGAAGAAAATTCGACCGGAAAGTCCGACGCAAGTCCAGATCATATAGAGCGCCCTAGCGCAAGCGCAATGCGTCTACGTGTAAAACTTGGGGTCATGCGCAACGCAAATCAGCGGGAAGCGGAAATTAGTTGATCACGCGTTCCGCTTTTTCCGTAGTTTCCCATGCGCAAGCGTCACGTAAGTTTCAAACCGAAGAGACATTTTCAGGGCACATTTTGCATATTTCATGCGTGGCTGAATTAAATTATGGTTTTAAAATATCGGGAAAATAATTAAAATATAAACTTAACAAATTTGGTCAATTTTTTCATCTTAAAATGTTACTAAACATAACTGTGGCTGTGTGTCAGAAAAAAAAATACATTTTACTATTTTTTGACTCAACTGCTGTTATATGGTAAATGTAACTACTTCCATTTTACCAACAAAACTGTGGTTCACTTTACTGTTCCCGACTTGTTAACTTAACAACGAAGATCAGTTATTATTACTCATTTTCCACAGTTAGTTGCATTGTGAAAGTAGTGTAATTGTTTCAACTAAATGTATTAATAATCCCAACTGTAGTAGTATAGTTGAAGAAAAAATGTTATATTTTACTACTTTTTCCGTTTTTGTCCCCACTACTATGGTGTAGTAACTTCTACTGTTTCTGTTTACTGACAGAACATGACTTAGTTGAATATTTCGCAGGCATTTTTTTCAGTGGGATGGAAATGTGAAATATTCTACTATTCATCTAAACAGGGAGTAGATAAAACAGAAGTCTAAATCGGTTTATGACTTACTTATTGGTTTTTGACTTGTTACCGGCCATCCTGGAGGAAAAGGATCTGCTCGGTTCAGGTTTTGGGCGAACCTAACGACAAAAAAAAACTACCATCCTTCAGAACCCAAGCTCATTGTAGTTTTTCTTTTTGTCATTAGGTTTGCCAAAAAATAAAACCGAGCAGATTAAAAGATGACAAAACGAAAAACTACCATTTTTCAGAAACCAAGTTGTAGTTTTTCGTTTTATCATTTCATCGTGAGGTTTGCCCAAAAACAGAACCGAGCAGATCCTTTTCTTCCGGCGCGGCATGGCCGCACAACTGTTTCATCTACTCCATTTTTAGATAAACAGTAGAACAATCCACTACTGAGATGTTTTTATCGCGGTGGCGCTAATAGGGCGCATTCTTTCTTCCAATTATTGCATGAAAAATAAAATATTCTCCGAAAAAAATGGTCTTTACCGGAAGCCTTTCTACTTTCTATGTTATGTATGAAAAAAACTAGATAAAATGGCTTCTCCGTTTGGCCTCAGTTTATGAATTCGGATATTTACAGATGTAGAAACACTCCCTGTGAAGGCCGTTTTTTTGGGAGGAAATTCTATTTTTTATGTGATAATCAAAGAAAAGAGTGCGCCCTATTAGCGGCACCATGATAACAACACCATTTCAGGAGTAGATTATTCTACTATTTATCTAAAAAGGGAGTAGATAAAACTGTCTACATCGGTTTCGGTTTCGTGAATGACAATGATTGTTACCTGCCATGCCGGAGGAAGAGGATCTGCTCGGTTCTGTTTTTAAGCGGACCTAACGACAAAAAAAATTACCATCCTTCAGGAACCAAGTTCATGGTAGTTTTTCATTTTATCATTAGGTTCACCCAAAAACAGAACCGAGCAGATCCTCTTCCTCCGGCATGGTCGGACAACCGCACTATTTTCTTTCAATTATTGCTTACAAAATAGAATTTTCTTCGAAAAAATGGTTTCGCCAGGTGTCTTTCATATCTTCAGATTATGTATACAAAAAACTAGACAAAATGGTTTCTCCGTTTGGCCTCAATTTATGAAGTCCGATTTACCGATGTGTTCCAGGGGCCTTCCCAGCTGAAAATTCCTGTACAGGAACCTCGGAGGATCCTGCACATGTTCCTGTACAGGAAACTGCACACGAACCTGTACAGGGAATCTTGACGGTTCCTTTGCAGAAATTTGGCGAAGGAAACTGTACATGATCCTGCAAGGGAACCTGTATACAAGATAACCTTCGAATGATCCTGTACAGGTTCTTTTGCATAGTCAATTGAGAAGTGTGTGCATGTACAGGAACATGTTCAGGATCCTATACATGAACCTGCTTAGGAACTAATCAGCAAGGGTTCGCTGGTTGCTTGGCTCTCTCGATGGTGATTTGGATCTTCAAAGGAATAAAAGGAAAGCAACTTTATAGCTGTAAGCGACATGAGTTTTCCCGATGGCTTTCTGCAAAGGACCCTATACGTGTTTCTGTACAGGATCCTTCCAAAGGTTTCTTTGATGTCTTTCTCTGAGGGATTCTATACACGTTTCTGTACAGGAACCTGCGCCTCAACTTTCTTCGCAATGGAACCTGTACAGGAAGCCGTACAGGATCATTAAAAGGTTCCTTTGTCGGTACAGGTTCCTTTGCAGAATCATGTATAGTTTCCTTCGCCAAATTCCTGCACAGGAACCGTCAAGATTACATGTACAGGTTCGTGTGCAGTTTCCTGTACAGGGACATGTGCAGGATCCTCCGAGGTTCCTGTACAGGAATTTTCAGCTGGGATTAATGCTCTGGATCGATAAAGTATGTTTAGAAATCCACTATTTTTACGCCTGCAGCTTGCTAAATGCGATTTATGAAATATATTCGTAAATAAGGCAGGTAAATAAACGTAACCCTTCTAATTCGCTTAGCAAATATTTGAAATTATTCTGAATGACGAAAGAGATAACGGCTATATAATGAGAGATTCATTAATTATACATTGTTATTGAAATTTTCCAAACTTAGTTGCCTTTATTAAAAGAAAATGAAGATAATAATTGGTATCGTGCTCCTCAACTTCGTGGTTTTACCTAATTTGGTTGGTAAGTATAATAATATCTATAATTTTAAGTGCATTTTCAATTGCAGTAAATTTATTTGCTGTTCGAAATCGGTCCAAATAATTTTAAAAATAGTTTATAATATTGAATAAAATAACTACAATGTTAAATACAATCCATTTGATACAAATTTCGGATTTGTTATTTGATCAGCAAATCACGTATCAGAATGATCCCACATCATTAATGACCGTCTACATAAACATTAAAACCTGAGCTTTCAAAAAAATATCCTACATTTTTTTACGAAAAACTATGAAGTCACTTAGTTGAAAATTCATCTTTTTGGTTGAAAATTTAAGTTTTCATTTTGAACATTCGTTTTTTGTTTGTTAAAAATTAATTTTGTAATTAAAAAATTTACTACTCCATTGTCGGTTAAAATTTATCTTTTTTAGTTGAATATTTGTATTTTTTTGTTCAACTCATCTGTCTTTTATTTAAAATTATGATCTTTTTTGATGAAAATATCAAATATTACATTTTTCGTTTAGAGTTCATCTTTTTTAACCTGACGACAATTAAAACTACTTGGTTGGAAGTTAAACTCCTTTGTTAAAAATTCACTTTTTTATTTGAAGAATCATCATTTTAGTTTCAGAAATTCATTTCTTTGTTTGAAATTTTTTTTTTCTTGTCAAGCATTATTTTTTTAACAAAAAATTAAATGATTCCCTTTTTTTAAATTAACATTTTCCGATAAAAATTCAACTATATGTTTGAATGTCCTTGTATTTTGGTCAAAATTCATATTCTGGGTTTAACATTCATAATTTTATTTGAAAATTTATCTGTTTGTTTAAACGTACATTCTTTCTGTTTGAAAAATCTACTATTATATTTTTGGTTGAGGATTCCTCTTTTTTAGTAAAAAGTTGTATTATTTGTTTGAAAATTTAATTATTTAATTGGAAATTCATCAATATTGTTAGACAATTAGTTTTTTTGGTTTCATTTGAAATTAGCATCCTTTTTGGTTGAAAATTGAAATACTTTGTTAAAAATTCATTTGTTTGATTAAATATTTATTCTCGTGAATTTTTTCTTAAAATTTCGTCTTTTTTGGTCGAAAATTAATCTTTTTGGTTGGAAATTCACATTTTGGTTTTTAATTTAACTAATTCGGTTAAGAATTCATCTTTTTTGTTTAAAATTCGTCTTTTTGGTTAAAGTCAATTGTTTTTTATTTTTATATAGCATCCTTTTTTACTGAAAATTCAACTACTTGGTTGAAAGTTTAAAAACTTTGTCAAAAATTATTTTTTTAATTGAATTGTTGATAGTATTTGGTTGAAAATTCTACTATTATATTTTTTGTTGAGAAATCATTTTTTTGTTCAATTCATATATTTTGTTAAAAATTGAATTCAAGTACTTGGTTGAAAGTTGAACTACTCTGTTTAAAATTAATTTTTTTAAGATTCATCTAATTGATTGCACGTTGAACTAATTTATTGTAAATTCGTTTTTTTTTAGTTGAAAGTTAATGTTTTTAACTAAAAATTTAACTATTTCATTTTTGTTTAAATATCGATTGTTTTTTAATGAAAATTCAACTACTTGGTTGAAAGTATAACTACTTTGCTAAATATTAATTTTTTTAGTGATTCATCTATTTCAATGACCAGTGAGCTATTTTGTTAAAAATTCGTTGCTTTTTTTTGTTGTTGAAAGTTAATACTTTCAACAGAAAATGTCACTACTTTATTTTTAATTTGAAAATGATCTTTTATGGTTGATAATTCTACTATTTGATAAAAAATTCAAGTTTCAAGATGAAAATTTTACTATTTGGTCAAAAATTCATGTGTTTTGTTGAAAATTCGTCTTTTTGGCAGAAAATTATTTTTTTTTTGCCAATTTAACTACTGAGTTGAAATTTGAACTATTTTTTTTAAATTCATTTTTTCATTGAAGGTTTATAATTTTAGTTGAAGAATCAAATATTTGGTTATAAATTAACTTTTTTATTGAAAATTTAAGTGTTTTGTAGAAAATTCGTCATTTTGGCTAGAAAATTGAACAGTTTGGTAGCAAACTCAACTATTTGTATGAATTAAATCATTTTTGAAGAACATTTAACTATTTGGTTAAAAATTAAACGTTTTATTTTAAAATATAACTATTTGGTAGAAAATTAACTTTTTTGTTGAAAAATCCTATTTTTGGGTTGAAAATACAACTGTTTATAGATAATTCTATCTTTTGTCAGAATATTAATCTTCTTCGTGGAAAATTCATTTATTTGTTAAAAATGTAACTATGTTGTTGAAATTATTTTTTTTAACTGAAAGCTCAACTATTCTAGTTGAAGATTCATCATTTCAATCGAA
>CAKNWW010343809.1:0-16731 GCA_932074435.1 Andricus kollari
TCTTATATCTAAGTTACACAATATTCGTCTTACCACATGTATTAATTAATGTAATAAAATCCCATTATTAGTCAGAGTAGATAAAATGATAATGAGAGGTTAGCAATATTAGAAGCAGTAACGGTATATTAAAAAAATTGGCCACCGATCTCTAAATTCTTTAAAATTTAAACGTTAGTTCTCTTCCGTTGTCGGTGTCAAGAAAAAATGAAAGTCGTTATTTTAATTTTTACCTGCATCGCTCTCCTTCATTTTTCAGGTGAGTTAGATGTAATTTAATATTAAATTAATTTATAAATACTTTTCATTTTAATTTGTCAATTAAACACTATACATATAACAATAATTCAATTTAAGACCTTCCTAATTTAAGGAAGAACTCTAATTCTAATCAATTTCAAAATTCATTAAATATTTTAATGGGTTTTAAAATCGAGGACTATCGATCTTTCATTCATTTCTGTAACTTGTAAAGGAGAATTGTAAGCGTATCCTAGAAAAAATTGCTCATGTTAAAATTCTGTACAATATTATTTAGTTGGTTTTTATTATTTTAAAGTTATTAAGAAACACACTCATTATTATTATAAACGTAGTAGTAGTAATAGTAGCAGTGGTAGTAGAAGTAGTAATAGTAGCAGTAGTAGTATTAGTAGTAATAGTTTATTATACTCTCTCCGTTTTACGGGTTTGAGAGTCTTGAAAACAAACCTTTAAAAAATTATCTCCTCTCCTTAAATTCAGTATTCTTATTCTACCTTAACCCTAGTTACATTAAACGGAAGTTTGAAATGGAAGCCCTATCTCTAATCTCCCTCTCTCTGATCCCTTCTTCTTATACTTCCTACAGCCTCTGCGTGTGTCTTTCTCATTCTTTCTAATGTAGTGCTCCAGCACCCCCTTACCCTACACTAACACTCTCTCCCTGCACGGATTTACCTTTGCGCTATTACAGCCATTTCTATTTTAAAACCATTTCTCATTTCCCATCCACACAGAAGATCCTTCACTCACTGCCCTTCACACAGTGCCCTAAGCTCCTATTTTTCCTCAAGCAACATTTTACAAACAAATGCTCCTCCGTAATATTCATCTTCCTTTCCTGATTGCCGTCCTTCTTCTTCGCCATCGCTACCGTTCCTGCTACCACCATCTGTCCTTCCGTGTCGCTCCATTGCCAGATCGTCTCTCCTACCTTCGCTATCATGAACCTTAGCTCAACTTCGTTTCCTGCCAATTCCATTCTCCGCTTCTCCCTTCTCAG
This sequence comes from Andricus kollari, assembly GCA_932074435.1. Classification (NCBI taxonomy): domain Eukaryota; kingdom Metazoa; phylum Arthropoda; class Insecta; order Hymenoptera; family Cynipidae; genus Andricus; species Andricus kollari. Next base: position 1,265 of record CAKNWW010343809.1, read on the forward strand.
CCATTCTTGTATCTCCTCTATCCTTTCCGTCAAATCTTCCCCCATCCACAAGCCTCTGCCTCTTAATCTGCCCTTGTCATTGACCAGGTCCCGTTTGTTCTCCCTTGTCTTCAATATAAGGAGTATCCCTCCGTCCATTTTCCTTGAATTCTCCACTTTCGCCACCATCTTCATGTGCGCGGCGAAGACCCCTACCACATACGTTACCTCGTTCTCTTCCTTGCTGACTTCAAACACTCTAAGGTTTCTCCTTATCTGCGCTCTCTCTTCCTTTTCTCTCTCCCACTCTTCTGGCGTTAGCTTCTTTCGCATCTTCCTCCAGGTTCTCCCTTCATCTTCCTTCTGGCGTTAGGTCTCTTTCATTTCTCTCTCTTCCTTTCCTTCCTGCAATCTCTCCATCTTCGCGCTAAGCTGTTACAACTTTTCCACCATCTTGTTCAGCGTTCTCTCGAATTTTATCCTGTCTATCTCCCTTTCACTTCTCATATGTGCTCTTCCTATCTCCCATTCTAATTTCAGGTCCGTAATGAATTTGTCCTGCCGCACTTCCAGCATGTCCACCACATGCTTCCAAGCCCTCTTTATCCCTTCCTCCTTTCCCCTCTTCTGTTCCTTCTCCTTCTTTTCATTACCCATCTCACTTTATTCGTGTCCTAGCACTTCTTCTGTCACAGTTCTTTCTCTCCGCTCAACTCTCACTCAGTCGAGCTGATCTTTCAAACACTTTCGTTTCTTTCGTCACTACTACTCAAGTCAAACTCCTTTCTTCACTTTCTCCTTTCTTCTCTACTGTCCACTAGGCGTCATTAGCACTGCTTTCTTCTTTTAGCGACCATCCAATCCGAGAATAACCTCACACTCTTGGCGTGCCACTTTTTGTTCGTTAACTTCTTATTTCACCTGTCCTCCCTTCTCACACTCACTGCCACTGAGCCTAATCACCTTTCTCACCTCCTCAAAACTTCTTCTTACCTTTCCTCTCACTTTGTCCACCTTGTATCCACGTCAAACCTAAAGCGGCCCATTATTATTATAAACAAATTTTCGCAAAACTACAGAAAAGGCCGATCCCGTTCGACTCTTTTTACAATTAATTTTGTTGTCACGCTAAATACGTACATTGGCAATAAATGTGTCGCTCTTTTTCCGTTTTCGAGATGTCAACCATTTTTATACCAAAAGTGTCGATCATCTTCTATTTCTTCTTCAAACACACTGGTTTCACGTATTTTTTCGCGCTGAACACGAATATTACTGAAAAAAGTTTCATGGTAGCTTTAGCATGTTTCTCTACCTCAATCACCCAATGTCATTTTCCCTCTTCAAACAAAAAAATTAGAAAGGGGTCGGGTGTGCCTGCGAATCAAAAGCGCCCTCAATCGAGATAATTCCCAATTGGCTTGAGTGAGGGGAGGGATGTGGATCTCACCCCCACCCTTCCATCGTACCTGATTGAGAATGTTCAACACTAGGATGTGGGATCTTCTTTGGGGCACATGGAAAAAGGGTTCAGTATGAGTTGCGGAAGAGATTTGGCGAAAATGTTCATCCCCACTCACGCTAGATCCCTTTTTCAGGGGCCCGAAAAAACAACGCGCCCTACTGTTTGGCATTTTTAATCGGAAACCTTAGAAAGTTGGGAGTAGTTACTTGAAGTTATGCAATCAAGTTGATCCTTAAACATTTCAAAGGTTTCTGATCAAAATGCTCAACGCTAGAATGCGCGAGTTTCTTTATGGCCACTAAAAAAAGGGTTCGGCGTGAGTGGAGGAGGATTACATATCACTCATTCCACCATGTTGCCAACCCGCACCACCAAAAAATTCACGCGTTCTGGTGTGGAGCATTTTAAATCAGGGACCTTGGAAAGGTCGATATCTTGAGAACAATGAGAGAGCGACACTTGTATTGGCTAGATTTGTGTTCAGCGTGAAAAAATGCATAAAATATTTAAGCCTAACAAATGGAAGAGCATCATCCTTTCCTGCAGTTTTGCCTAGAGTTCTTGAAAGTAATCATTTCATAAAATTTATTTTTTCCCTAAAAAATAAGGTGCATTTGACGAAAATGGAGAGAATATTATTCGTCATGCTAATCTTGATGCTAACAACAGTACTAATAATGTTCAACCAGCAACAGAAGAATTAATTATTCGGCCAGAACACCGCGTTTTTGTACAAACGCCAAATGACCGTGTTTTTGTTGGAACTCTGGAAGCCATCGGTTTGCGTCCACTGCCTACCTGGGTCACCTTTCCCCATCGAGAACAACATGATATACAAGAGCGCGTTTATGTGCGATCACCTGATACTGATAGTTTAATAGCACCTCTATCACATTTCTATGACTACAATAATCCTCGTGTTCAAACATTCAGCTGTTATATACAATTAGAAAATAATATTTTTTTAACAGCATCGCTCCACCCTAGAAATGTCCCTCTAGCTCTTGTTAGAGAAACGAGCATTTTTGTACGCATACCAGGTCTAAATAATACTTACGTGGGATTTCCACAGCGCGAGCGGGGTCAACTAAATTTCGAAAGGCCGTAATTTACCAATTTCTAATCCATACTGGGCATTCTATAAAATTCCGGTATTTCATTCTTTGCCTGTAACATATATGTGTGTAAATAGTCAAAATTTCGCCGCTTTAAGATTGTTTTTTTCATTACTAACTAGAGAAAGAAAAATTGTGAATTAATAGAAAAAGTAACGAAATTCATCGTTCTACCAGGGTCAATTTTGGGATTAGGTTACATTAAAAAGTATCGATAGGATGATTTGTGATTGTGGGCGCCAGTAAAAAAGTATTTCAAACTCTGGAAGTAACTATTTTTTAAATTTGGTTTGCTCGTTTTGGTTGGAAATTTTCCGAATTCATTTCTTAACTTCGAATGGGACCTTGTAGTTCGCATGAATAAAAAAACGAAGAATCTATGTCGAAAAATAGATACACAGTGTATTTGATATTTAATTTTTCCAAATAATTATCAAGCTTTATCACGTAACCAGATATGATATTGCAAGGATAGATTACGCAATCATTGTCATTTGGTTCAAATAAGAATATCATAATTTTACTTAATAAATGCACAATACGAGGATTTCTGTTCGAATTTTGTTTACCAGAAAAAATAATTGTTGTTAAACTTTAATTAAACAGTATTGCAAAGTTTTGTTAATTAGGTATTCGCAGTAGGACGTGTTTGAAAAAATAATTGCTATGTTCCAATACCTAGTAAGTTTTCAATTCTCCAACCAAAACACTTTGTATTTATATATTCTTGAAATTTAGTGGGCAATAATTTGTAAAACATTATTTTAAATATTTCTTATCGGCACTATAAAATGCGTCAGAAGAGTTAAAAATTGTTTGTTCAATATTCTTTTTTAACAATGTAAAGACAAGAGGAAGAAGGTTGAAGAAACTGGTTTAAATATATTAACTTTTTACGCAAAATGTACTTAATTTTTCTCATATAATTTTTATTACCCTGTAAGAAACATTGTAAACTTAAATAATTATTCCCAAGGTTTGAATTGTAAAGGATCATTCAAGGAATAATGTTAGTTTAATATCATTGGGCTTAAATGAGAGTTGCAACATTTTTCTTCAACGAAAGTAAAACACAAAAATTCAAGTGAATATTGTTAAATAAACAATTTTAATCGAAGAAATTGTATTATTAAATAAACTGAATCAACCCTACGAAATTAATTACAATTTGCAATCAGTATATTCTGCTTAATTTTGTAAATTATTTTCAAAATTGCTCAATTTTAAAGTGGACTTACATGGTGAATCCACAGGCATATCCTCTAATTAAAGAACAATTTCCAGATACAGGATAGGTATTAAAATATGTAAAAGAAAAATTAATTGCAATACATTTCATAAGAGACAGCAATAAATTTATTAGAAGTAATAAGTTTAGGTGAAAATTGTGAGTTACTTGACATTTAATCTTTCTTTTCTTTAATCTTGTAAAACTGTTCTTCAGTTCGAGGATATATCAGTGGATCAAGCATCCTCAAAATCCCAATTAACTTTCATATTTTATAAATCCTCAGATTTGCTCTGCCTAGTCAGTCGAGGTTGATTTTGTTTCATCGTCTGGTCTGTATTTCGGACCTAATATATCTATAGATATTATATTTTTTTATTCAAGAAGGGATTTTTTTATCTATCAAATGATCTAAAGAAAATGCAAAAAGAAACCCGCACAAAATGGTGATAGCATATCATTAAAAATGTAGAAAATGGATCTTCTCATAAAGTTAACCTAATGAAATTATTGTTTTCTTATGTATGATTGTTGATGATACAACTTTAAATATTGTATATTTTATTTTTCTTGGAAAACTAAAACGAAAAACGGTAATTTCTTTCAGAGACAGTTTGCTAAGTATGTTTATATTGATTATTATAATAAAGTACGTTCAGAAATAAGAGTTACGTGGATGATAATAAGAGATACGCAGTATTAGTAGTAATAGCATATTATAAAATTTTGGCAACGATCTCTGAATTCTTCAAAATTTAAGTTATCTACCCTTGTCTTTATCCATAAAAGATGAAGGTCGTTATTCCAATTTTTACCTGCATGGCTTTAATTCATTTTTCAAGTAAGTATAATGTAATATAATATGCATATCAATTATAATTTTTTATATTTGAACATTATACACTATGTATATAACAATTATCCAATTAAAAACCTTTCTCATTGAAGGGTGAACTCTAGATACAGTCAATTTTACAATTTATCAAATATTTGTAATAATATTTTACATGGACAAATATAGATCCATAATTAATTTCTATGAATTTTGAATGAAAAATGCAACCGTATTCCAAAAAAATATCTGAAGTTAAAATTGGTAATTTGTTTCTGAAAAGGACAGCAAAAAAAACCATATATTTTGAGATCAAATTGAGTGTCTCATTTGTCCCTGTTTGTCCATCTCGTTTCGTCTACTCTATCTACTTACTAATATATATTTTTTGGCGTAAGAAAATTTCATGAGTGTCTTTGTTCTGTCTTACAAAATTAGGTGCAGCTTACAGATATGAAGGAAATATTATTGTTCGTACTCATGGTGATAATAATATTCAACCACCAACCTAACAGTCCAGACGAACCGTCAGTCCAGAATTTCACAACACTGTCCACTGCATTACGAACTCTTTCAAACCGCCTAAGCTGCTTTTTAATTTGAGTATCACTCATAACCTCATCATCATACACTTTACGAATCATAATGATAGTTTTCGAACATGAATGGCCAAGTTTTTGCCAAGGTATAATGCATAATCTTTGTTCAGTGCATTCCGTCACCCTGAATTGCTAAGCATACGTAGCAAGACATTTACGCAACTACGTAACTGATCGAATAAAGTTTTGCGGGATTACTTCACTTAGTAGGGGATCGCACAGAGGTTCACCTAAATGGAAAATACATGTTTTTGTCAATAGCAGAACTAGGTTCAATGTTAGATCACAAGGTCGGATTCCTTTCGGACAGACCTCGTATACAAATGAATATATACACACATGTATGTGCATGCATTTATAAATACTGGAAACTTCACTTGGACATACGATCCAAAAAATGTTATTCTACTTCCGCTATAGTGGTATGTTGTATCTAGAAGAAAAAATAGACCCTTGAGAACACTAAAATCTTTCAGAAGAAGAATATTTTACAATCAGACGTTCCGAAAAGTTTTAGGCAGGGATCGGGTCCGATATGATTAAAGAAGAATCGTTGATGAGGACCATGAAAAGCATTGGTGGTCTCAGTCATGACGTGGATTATACGATTGCGTGCTTATCGTGTCAAAATTGGCATTGTTATACCTCCATAATCTTTATAAGAAAACTGAAAAATCTTGTGGAATTTACAAATAAACGACAGAGCAGCATTTTGGTATGAGAAGTGCGCGCATTGTAAGCTGTACTGCAGATCTAAACAAATTACTTGATAAGCATGCTTGGAATTTAAAAAATAATCACAAAAATTGATCACATTCCGATTCCCATCAACCACCTCATATTATTTGAAAGAATGTGTATCGCCAGAAAATAAGACGATGAGTTACCAGATTTGTTACTTAGATTCGTCTGGCATCGCAACGAATTAATATAAAGTTGATTAAAAAAAATATGTTGTATTTATTCCATTAGACTACATCGCTTCATATCATCTAAGAAGAAGATTCGGCAACAAAAAAGTTTATTAAATGGAATTTTCAATAATTTTTTTAAATTTGATTTATTGCAAAAAGAATCTCACAGGGCTAAACGGCCTCCTCTATTAAAATCTTCTGCTTGCAATATATATTTTTTTGACTTGTTTACGCGGTACAAAAATTAGATTGGAGACATCATTATCGCAAATTTTTATGGATATATTTGTTCTCAGCACGTTAAAATACGTAGGAATAGATAAATCATTTTTTTAATATGCTTTCTGGCAATATAAATAATTGTCAGAGAAGCCTAATGATATTAATTTAAAGCGCAATATATTTTTCCTGCGCAAAATGTAGTACTTTGTTGCTTCTACTTCTTTGATGTTGAAAAATTACCTATTTAAATCATTCTGCGGGTTCTGTGTGCAATAAATCTTGCAGCTATATACAATTATTATATTTTATATCAGAAGTCTTCGTCTTTTTACTTTATTTGAAATATTGAGTACAGCTGTGTAATCAGACCTGTTTATTATGTAATTGAATACAAATAGCAAAAATATTCACGCATCACTTAATTCGTTAAAATTCAGTTTTATGTTCTCGAGCGTTGTCTGTGTCTATAAAAAATCAGAATGAATATTCTACTCTTTAGTGGCATGATTTTCTTTCATTTAACTAGTAAGTTTGATGTAATATGATATTATAATTATTTGCAAATATTATATTTTATCAACAGTTAGATAATATACACTTTACGTGAGCGTCCGCATGAAAAGAACTCTTATCGTCTGTGCTAGGTTAGGAGAGTTTTTCTTTTCTATGCCAGAGTCCAATTTTTTGGGGGGTCTGAGTGGGAGATGAAACTAGGACTTACACTGAATTTATTAGCACTATACTCATTTTCCTCAAGAATTCAGAAGTGGGTGTATTTCATGTTCAAATTGCTACACTAACGTATCATATATCATAGATGCTGACTAAAAGAATCATGCTTATACGAATATGTATGTCCCTCAGTTTCTTGACAACTTCAAAGTCTCCACATTTGTAAAGAATTTGAGACGAGAGGTGTTATCATCGATTATAATTTAAAAACGTGTTGTTTATATCAAATTTAAAAAATACTAACATTTATTTTTTGGTGTAAAAAAACGTCATAAGTCTCTTTGTTCTGTCTTACAAAATTAGGTGCAGCTTACAGATATGAAGGAAATATTAATGGTCGTGCTCATGGTGAAAATGATCTTCAACCAATAACCCAACAATTTCATAATCGGCCAGAGCCAGCAGCAAGCAGCGTTTTTGTACAAACGCCAAATGACAATGTTTTTTTTGGAAATCTCGAACTTATGGATGGGCGCCCAGTTCCTGCCTGGGTCATCTCACCACTTCAAGCATCAAATGATATAGAAGAGCGCGTATATCTGCAATCGTGTCATGTTCCCGGTTTTCTTGCACGTCTAGCACATTACCATAACTATAATAATGCTAGTGTCCAAACATACCGCTGTTTTGTAAAATTAGAAAATACGTTTTTACTAGCAGAACTCGACTCTACTTATCACCCACTAGGTCCTGTGACTACACCGCGCATTTATGTCCGAATGCCAGATTCAAATAACACGGTTTATACGGGGCTTCTATGGCTCGGCGAGGGTCGTCTAGATTTCAAAAAGCCATAATTATTTACGTCAGGAAGGAGAAGACCTTACCGCTACGTAAGTTACCGATAGGGTTTAGAATTAAAATACAGGTTCATTTTCTTGCGTCAGTATTTTTTTAATTAACTAAGATTCATATGTTGCATTCAACATTGTTAAGGAAGAACAAAATAAAAAGCAATTTAAAAAATGAACTTTCTCATAGATTCTGTTGAAATTCGCGAACCCTAAATAAGTTACGGTAATAAAGTAAAAAAAAACTACTGCTACTTCTACAAAGGCGAGCGACTAAAACAATTAACAGGCGATGCGATACGAATTGGTTAGCCCCTTTTTACTATTCTAGCGAAATATAATTTGCTAATAATACCTACCATCCTACATTCCGAACCATCCTGTTTCATCACAAAAAATTAGCCAGAAGCTTGCATAATTCGTCGATTTTTTATTTCCCTACCTCTTTCAAAATATAAAATTTTCTCTCTCCTATAGTGCATCCCCCAAGAACGTGGCGCTTATATCTGCAAATTAAATTATTGTAATTAAAAAGAGAGTCTATAGGGAAAAAGTATTTTTTACACACTAATACACAACTACCTAGTAAATTGTCCAAACTCCAGTATTGTCGATTATTGCTTGACATCGTTTGGGCATGCATTCAACCAATCTTTCTGCATACATTGGAGAAAATTATCGCGAGATCTCTCGAAGACGTCGTGATAACTGTTTGACAGTGAATGCACTTTTTCCCTCAAGTTTCCTCTTCATAAAACTCCAAACATTTCAATTGAGTTTGCGTCCGATGACTGTGCAGGCCAGTCTAAGGTCACTATGCCATTTTTCTCTTTCCGCGCTGTGCACAAACGACTTCGATGTTTTGGATTGTTATCTTCCTGGAGTATCCAATTCGACGATTATGTTCCAAACCACTTCTTGGCAGACCTCAACAAGCCTACCTGATAAAATTTGATCATTCTTACGGCGTTTAGATTTTCAGTAAAGAGGACGAACGTTTCCAATCCTCGTATATTGAAGCAACCCCAAGCATGCATTTTTATGGGATGCTTAACAGTGCGCGCCAACAACCGACTATGCAAATCCAATCAAAAATGTTTGGAGTTTTATGAAAAGGAAACTTGAGGGAAAATGTGCATTCACTGTCAAACAGTTATCACGACGTCTTCGAGAAATCCGGCGGTCATTTTCTCGCAGAAAGATCAGTTCTAAGCATGCCCAAACGATGTCAAGCAATAATCGAAAATACTGGAGACTGGACAATTTACTAGGTAGTTGTGAATTAGTGTATAAAAAGTACTTTATCCCTATAGAGTTTCTTTTTAAATTACAATAATTTAATTAGGAGATATAAGCGCCACGTGCTTGTGAGATGGGCGTACACTCGTCTTTTCCCTAGTTTTTTAAAACCTCATTTTACTTCATCCTACACTTGTCATCCTTACCAAGAACCTGATTTTTCCTTTGTTTTACCTCTCCAACCATTTTATGATTTTTTTCCCCCTTGCCTTTATTTTACATCATTTGATGAGTTGCCTACATAATCACTTACATTACACTCTGTTACAAACTACAAGCCCTCATATCCGTTTCTTCTCTAACGAGAAATTTACATTATTCAACAAATTTTAAACATGTGTCAAAAATACATAAAGATATGCCGCACCCCACCTAGTTTTCATAGGACCCTTCATTGCACAACAACTTTCGAGTACACCAGGTGTAAAAAGTATACCTTCCTTCAGGAAGTTGAGTTCTAAATAGAGATTAGTTACATCCCAACGGTTACTGAGACAACCTGTCATTTCACGACATCTTTCAAGTGCGCCAGTTGAACAAAATAGATTTTCCTCCTGGAAGTTGAGTTCTAAATAGCTACTGTTATAGAACTTCTACGGTTACTGGGACAAGCTATCATTATACGACATTATCAGGTACAAAAAATACATTTTCCTCCAGGATGTTTGATTGTATGAAAAGATGAATGTGCTTGGAAGTTGTTGCATAATCACACGTTATCGTTGTTCTGTATATATAGTCTCTAGCGTCTCAAAATGTTTTGCCTCCTTCAGATGCTAGACTCTAACCTCAAAATCTGCACGTACTCTTTTTTCTGTGATGATTTTCTGTCCCAAAATCAGTTTCATCCTCACTCATTCACGTGTATAGTATCATTGCGCTGCCCACTACCGCTTTATTACAATCTAATGTCCATATCTGCCTCAAAAAACGTATAAATCCCCATAATTCTACCACCACTCCACTTCATCACAGGTTCTCTACGAAACACGCATCGGAAGTCTAGTAATGTTATTTGCTATATTCTCTGATTCTATGTCACGGAATAGTTTTGAACTTGAATTATCATATACCAGCTTTAGAAAACACCTTCTTAATCCACGCTTCGCATTCTACGAAATTCCTGGATTTTGTACCTTGCTTGTTACATATGAATTCTAGATAATACAAAATTTCACGACTTGAAGATCGGGGTTTTTCCAATAAATCGAGAAGAAAAAGGATTAATTAGTAAAATAAATGGCGAAATTCGTCATTTCACCAATGTTAATTTCGGAATTATATTGTATACAAATTATCTATAGGATTCGTTTCGATTTTCAGCGCTGCATCAAACCGTTGTTAAACCCCGAACTTAAGAATTAAAACTTTAAAATACTGGGTCGGTTTGAGGCGGAATATGTTCATCCGTATTTAGAAAACTCTAAAACTTTGTCAGTTTTTACGCTTCTTTTATTGTTACTTATAAATCTTGAAATCTTGAAAAATTGCAAAATCTAAATACTTAGAAATTTACAGAACTTCATAATTAAAAAAAAAAAGAAGACGAAGAACTTAGAATCGATTATGAGGTTTTATATTCTTCAAATTTTTTTTTTTAGAATAGATCCACGTATGAAATAGGTATGAAGGTTTGTTGCAAATTTCCTTTATTGCTTTTGAAAAGATGGCATTTTTCATCCATCATGTTAAAAATATAAAATAAAGCATTAAAGTTTTGTTTTTGATAAACTCGCTTTCACTTTTTCTGTAGCTTGTGGTTAGTATTGATACATCGCATCATATTATCTGAGAAAAAGATTTTGTAAAAAGAAATTTTAGTGATTGGAATTTTCAGTATTTTCTTAATTTAATTTATGTAAAAAAATAATATTCTTCTGCATACACTGTGTACTTTGTTCACATTCTTACGCATAGTCAAAATAAGTTGAAGACGCCATTCGCGCGTACTTTTATAAATATATTTGTTATCAGTACCTCAAAATACGTGGGAATAACTAAACAAAATTTTGTTAATATGCCCTTCTGGCAATATAAATCCATGCCATATAAGCTTAATGACGTTAATTTTAAATTAAATACATTTTTCTTGCGCAGAAGATAATACCTTATGGTTTATATTTCTTGATAATAAAAATGACATATTGAAATAATTCTGCGGGTTCTCTGAGAAATAAATTTTGCAAATATATTTTTTAAATTTAATTTTAAGTTCTCGATCATTCTCTCTGTCTTTTAAAAATAAGGATCGTCATGTTACTCTTTACCTGCATGGTTTCCCTTCATTTAACCAGTACGTTTTTTGTAACATAAAATAAAAATTATCTAGAATTATTACATTTTATCAACATTTGAACAATAAATATTATATGGCAGAATATTAGATTATTTAAACATATTTGCCATAGATATTTTGTTTACAAAAAATTCTCAAAATGTCTAATTCTAATTTTTTTTGTAACTTAATAGAACAATTCGCCAATTAATCAAATAATTTTGCTGACTCAATTTGATTTGTTCCGCTTGCCCAAATTACTTCTGAACATTGGTTTTACATTCTGGAAAATGAATTCCTAAAGAGATATAATATCTGTCTTTATTTTTCAATTGTAGTGGACAACACTTTGTTTGTTTATTTACTACAAAATATTTATTGTCTTAAGGATTTAAATAATAATTTTATTTTTTCAACTCCCCCCCCCCTTCTTTTTTGGGATCACAAAACCTCTTTCTTTATAAATTTAAATATAATTTTATATTGATATGGGCACAGAAATGTCTTATTTCTCAAGAAATCGAAGCTTTTGAGCACTCTCGATTTCGGAAATTTAAAAAGAATGGTTAAATTTCTTATTAAAGTTCTCAGCGATAGAATTGAAATTAAACTTATTACTCTTGACGAACAGAACACCACCCCCCACGCAGTGTACAAATGATTGATTAGCAATAATTAATTCATCCATCAAGTAATTATTTAATCAGTCAACCAAACAATTAATTGAGCAATCAATTAATCAAATTATTTGAAAAAACAGTGTATTATTTTATCGTTATTCATTTAGTTGATTGCAGCTTAGGCTACAATCCCTAATGCTAATTGAAAAAATCTTCTTTAGAGTTTCAATATTATAGTCACTGACTATTATTTGTACCCAGATAATTCTTACCAAATCAACTGGCTTGACGGTGGCGCCATCTACTGTCAGTTTGATCTTATTAATTGATCATGACTTAGATTGGACACGAATTCCCGGGTATCTTAAATATACTATAAAATCAAGATTTTCGGTAACAAATCGTCTTCAAGTAATAAAAAAGAAGAAAAAAAAGGTCCTGAATACCCACATGAGAAAAAAAAGCTGTTATGAAGGGCCAAATACGAAGTCTGCCTGGAAAGTGTCCGACCTTGTGGTGTACCAGGAGTAAGAGGTTATTCTGGTCAACAGCGACGATATCCTGTTTAAAGTACTCACCTTTGGAAGTAACAATCTTCTTTCAAAGATCTTCCCACTTTCGTAAACACTCCTTAAAGTCACCTTTCGGAATAGCTAGAAGCTGATATCTTCGCATTTCATTTTTTTATCTAAGTCTTGAAATACTTTTCCTTTTAGAAGATACTTCAATTTGAGAAACAGCCAGAAATCACAGAGAACCAGTTCATGACTGTATGGGGGCCGTCGAAGTTGTAGTAGGCCATGTTTCACCAAAAATTTCTGAATAAGCTGCGATTAATGGGCAGCTGCGTTGTGATGAAGAACCCAGCCGCCAGTTTTCCGAAAATCAGGTCGTTTTCTTCTTACTTCGTCGCGTAATTATTTTAGAAATACTTGGTAATACTCTATGTTTGTCTGCTGACCTTTTGAAGCGTATTCATGGTGCACAACACCTTTCTGGTCGAAGAAAATAGTGAGCATTGCCTTTATGTTTCTTCGACTCTGGTGCGCTTCTTCACTCTCTGATATCCAGGTGTCTTCCACTGCGAAGATTGCTATGACTCATCCACAGTAATAACCTTTTAGATTATTTCCGGATTGTTGGTGATTGATTCCAAGTTGTCCTGGGCCATTTCCACTCGATAATTCTTTCAGGCTTCCGTCAGCAGCCGTGGAATGAAAATTGCCACCTGTACACAAGATTCTCGGAATTGAATCACCACCAAAAACTGAAAAAATAGTGGAAAAAGATTCTAAATATCTACACCGCAAAAAATCTGCCACGAAGGTCAACAAGCAAAATGAAAAAATGCGTCTGGGAATTGCCATCTGTGAATTAAATGATTTTGAACACTGAAACTGGAATATTTCAGTCCATTTATGGGATATCTTAATCTTAACCAAACTTGGGTAGCGACAGTAATAACAGTTGTTGATCCTTATCCAACTTTTCTGACATAGTTCGATAATTCGTGATTAGCAGTTGAGCATGTTTAAAAACAAAGTTGGAATTTCGCAAAATAGCAATACAATATAAATGATTGTCTTAAAATTTCACTTTTTTGAAAAAGCGTGCTTACAATTTTTTTTAGCTTATGAAGAGCAAACATTGCCTCATATTATCTGAGAAGAAGATGCTGCAAAAACAAATACAGTGATTGGAATTTTGAATAATCTTCTAATATAATTTATTGAAAAAAGAAGCATACATGGCCAAAAAGCACTTCTATAAATAATTGAAATATAATATATTTGTATCTTATATAAATATAAGACAACGTCTTATCAGCATTACAAAATCTTTGGAGATTTCACGTAGTAAACAATGTTCAAGCCGTCATACGCGAGAATTTGTATGGCTGTGTTTGTTATCAGTACACATGGCAGAGAAGCCTTATGATCTTGGTTCTTAATTAAATACATCTTTCTTGCGTAAAAGATAGCATTCTATTGTTTCTACTTCTTTTAAGATGAAAAATGGTATATTTACACAATCCTGAGATTTCTGTGGGGATTGAATCTTACATGTATGAAAAGCTATGATATAAAAAGCCTTCTTCTATTACCTCTATTTTATGTAGTACGTACAGTTGTGTAATCAGAAGTGCTTAGTTTATAATTAAGTAAATATTCCAAAAATTTTCACGCATCACTCAATTCTCCAGAATTCAGTTCTACCTTCTCGATCGTTGTTTCAATTAATAAAAAATGAAGATCACCATTCTACTATTTACCTGCATGGTTTTCCATTATTTGAGCAGTAAGTTTGACGTGATATAATATTAATATTAATCATCAATATCAGATTTATCACCATTCGGAGAATAAATACATCATATTAATTGGTTATTATTTACCTCAATGATTTCCTTATTGTCCTCAAAACAAACGCTTTTTTACAAATCACATAATGAAAGTTGTAAAATAAAAATAAAAAAATAATACTTTATTGCATAGAAAAAATAGGGTCTTATTAGTACAGCTAGGCGGGTTCGTGAACACTGAACTCAGTGAAACAGTGACCAGTCATTTTCTATAAGTAGGTGATGGTATGTAACTGTGCAAAGTCACCATCAATCGATGAGTTCATAACAAAGACGGCAAATTCAAAGTTGCAACAGAGGTGGCGAATTCAAATTTGAAGGTTTTACCAGCAGTAAAATGAATTTGCGCACGTGTAAAGATTACGCAAAGTTTTTCCGGTGAACTAGACCTCTTCCCAACTGGCTATCATAAGAATCCTGAATGTTTTCGGCACTATCGATGATCAATAAGACAGTATCCGACTTGTGACTCCTGTCCAGTTCCTCCATCGCATTCGATTTGCCTTCAGAAATCTCAATCGCGATTTTACTTAATTGTTCGTTCCCTATTTTCCTTGCAAAAATCTATGGAAATGTACGGGCTGCCCACGCAGAGCCCCGTTTTCGGGTATAAGGTCTCAATACTCTAGGATGCGCCTTGATGTCCTAGAGACACCGTATAGAACACTACTTTCTGGTACCGCGCAGTCTTCAGCATGATTGTTCTCGCCTTAACCTGGGGGTTTTTCGTTCAGGAACATCCCTGGACCATGTTCCGCGACTGCCTATTAAGTTGTGTAACCGTATACAACAGAAACCCTGGGTAGAGAGCCCCTCTATACACAAACCGTGAAAGCCGTGGAGGGTATCCAAGACTGTGGACGGTATCCCAGAATCTCCGTGTGCCACGCAGCCTCCTACACGAATGTTAAAGTCTTGGATTAGGAGGTTTTCCTTCGGAAGCATCCACAGACTAATGTTTATGATTGCTTATTAAGTTATTAAACCGTGTTCAGTAGAAACCCTTGGTACAGGGTCGCTCTAGATGGACGCAT
>CAKNWW010343810.1:0-14360 GCA_932074435.1 Andricus kollari
AATAAAAAAAAATGTATTTAAACAAATATTTTTGTTTAAATCAAGAAAATCGTTTTCTCAGATCACAATTCGCATAGTACAAAAACAGTGTTTCGTAGGCACCATTAGCATCGCGCATTTCGTTTGTAATATGATGCTTTGTAAACTAACGACGAAATACTTGATTTCTGCCTTTGCAATATTCGATATAGAGTTCTAAAATTCGTAGCCAATGGAAGGCGATCCAAATTGTTGGAAAATAATCCAACATTCTTCTTCACTTTACAATTCAACGTACGTCACGAAAATCCACGAGCGTCGAGGTGTGGAATAAAAATAAAGTTAGATAACCAAAAACTTCGTAAACCATAACCGATCAATTTCTCAAAACATTTAGGTTAGGTCGGCCATTTTTTTATCTGACGTCTGAAATGCTCTGAACAACAGGAACAACGTGACGCGAACGCAATACAAATTTTGCCGTTGGCAATTGATGCGCGCGCATGACGTTAACTCTATGCCATGTAATGTCGATGTTACGTCGGTTTCTAGAATTCTATTGTGTAAAGACATTGAAGGCTTTTCGGATCTGTTCAGGTGAAAAATTAGGGGTGGTCTTAGCAACTGTTGAATACTATTATGTGGTTCGAAATATAACTTGGGGTTTTCTGAATGTGATTTGGGTAATTATCCCTGTAAAAAGGAGAGCATTGAAATGGATTACATGGCATTGAAAAAATTGTACACTTTAATGCCTATAAATCTAAACGAATTCCGTTTTTTTCCGAGTGGTCATTCAACGGCATTCGAATGCATTAATTGTATTCGATATATCCGGTCGAAAAAAGCATTAAATGGCATTCGACCTATTTGGTAATTTAACGGCATTGGTTCCATTCTATGCCTCCGATCACTGAAGGCATTGCATGGCATTCAACTGATACGGTCATTTAACTGCATTCAATGGCATTAAATCAATGGCATCACAAAGAAGTCACTTTAATGCCATCATTTTTTTGTGTGATTCAAAACGATTCGAACAAAAACAGTCGAATGCCAAAAAGCGCATTCGGACAAAAACGGAATTTGTTTGGATTTATAAGCATTAAAGTGTACAATTTTTTCAATGCCATATAATCCATTTCAATGCTCTCCTTTTTACAGGGATTTCAAACTTTCCATTTTTTTGAGACGTTTACGTAAAGGCTCCTCGAATCTGTTCAAGTAAAAAATTAGGGGTGGCGTTATGGATTGTTGAATATATTATGGGATTGGAAGTTATCAAATTGTTGTACTCCTCATAATCGTTATAATTATCACGCATTATTTTTATTTTTAATATAACAACCAACCAACAACCAATTTTAATAGTTTTAATGTTAGATTTTTTTGTATTCTTCAATTTTTAGAAGCTATCTTTTTAAATTCTGGACTCTCAAAGAGTGCAATGTTAATATTGTTTCAATTTCAGTGCTTCAATTTAGAATTCGGTTATCTCTTGTTAACGAAAGATATTGATAAAATTAAAGACTCAAAGTCTTATAAATGAGTTTTCTATGTTTCAACACTTTGTTGTTGTTTCCGCCGCGAGATTGGCACACATTGTAAATACCAATAATTCTATAATTCTAAAGGGCTTTTCTTAATTATGCAGATGAATCATCAGTTAAAGATTCGTATATATAGCAGTGAATGTGTTAGAAATTTATGAGTGACCGTTTGCGGAATCTACCTCAAAAAATGAAGATAACATGCAGTATTTTTCTCTTTGCGATTGCTGTTTTCATTCATTTTGGTGGTAAGTGTACCTAAATGTGTCAAAATTTACCATGTTTTAGTTTAAATCTTACAAATAATTGAATTTCGATATATAAAATTTAATTATTAGCGTTAAAACTTATTATCTAATTTGTTTACCGCTTCTAACTAGAATTTTTTACTTTTGAAAGAATATGACCATTCTTCTACTTTATAAATTTCGAAACGTTAAAGACTTAAGTTGTCGAATAATTAATAGACCACATTTAAAAGATAAATGTTCAGATTATTGAATGTTTTAATGAGCACTGAATTTCAAATTAGTGATTCCTAAACATTATCTTTCTAAATTGACTCTGAAAGAATTAAAAATTAAAATTGCTTCAACTTCAGCGTTTCAATTTAGAATTGTTCAGTGTTTAATTTGAGATTAATTTGTAATATTCTTAAAAAGAAAAATCTGTGGTAGTGATATAATTTTTGCCGCTTAAATGATAATTTTCGGTCTACTAATCAAAACCAAAATGGTTTTTATTCTACAGTTGTGAGAAAAAAACTATCTTTAGCTCCGCTGGGATTCGAACACAGATCTGACGATTGCCAATCTGGTGCTCTTACTAATAATGTATCTCGTCGATATCTTGGCAGGTAAGAGCACCAGACCAGCAATCTGCTGAGCTGGGTACGAATCCCAGAAGAACTGGAGATAATTTTGTTTATAGTTAATAATAAAAACCATTTTGGTTTCGACTAGTAGATCAAAAAATGCCATTCTATTGACAACACAATTTATTTTAATCTTAAAGAATTCAATGTTGCGGCAATGCAAGAGGTTTCACCCGGTCGAGGACCTGGAGCTCCAACGTGGACTTTATTTCGATGGGGCAAATCAATTGGGATATGGGAAGACAATGAGAACGTAGTGCGCAGAATTGGCCTTGTGAATGGAAATAGAACTCCGAAGGACAACCCTAGGATTCGAACCACGAGGACCAATCTACTCGAAATGGATGTTTTGGTGTACAGAGAAGAAGGATTATTTGTGGGAATAGTGCTTGCACCACTTTCACGACGAGCGCAAAAGTAAATCTCAAGGTTTTCCGCTGAAAAGGGCTGAGGCCAGCTGAGAAATATATTTATTCCACAACGCCCCGTCCTTCCTGGGGAAGCAAACGAATTTGAGTTCTTCTTTTGTGAGATTGTCCAATAAGCCACCACTTGGAGTTCAGCAGTAATATGTTAATTACCAGTAATTTCATAAATATCCATACATTTTCTAAATTTCGAAATGAAATATATAAATACACAAGAATACCAATATAAGGCTAGTTTCAGGGGCTGCCTCGCAGATGCCGTGGCACTAAACTCGTCGTTCGAAACCGAAACCGTCAGGGCTGTATGAACCATTTCTGTTGGTGTTTTCTCCGTAGAAAAAACATATTTTGTTAGGTTTGTCCATTTTCTTGTCCAATACATATAATAATTTAACCTTGAACACTAACGAAATCGAGACACCTCGCTAAACACTAAAAACGAACTGACGCGTATGCTAACATCTGATACAATTATCTACGGCGGGTACTGCCTGTACGCTGAGAATCTGCGTGGGCCAGCGTTTCTAGGAAGAACTAAATCCTTCGGCCTTATATTGGTCTGATTGTGTATATAATAATAGGTTAAAAAGGATTATCGCATGAACCTTATAAACTCCGGTTTAAGCTCTATTGGCTGCACATTGTATGAACAGGTGGCTTACATTAGAAAATTCGGTTTTTATAAATAGAATTTTTTAAATTGAGCTCTTATAACAAAAAACGTGCATTGAACTTGGTTAAAATATTTGGTATTAAAGAGATGCTATGTACAATAAAACGCGTATATGATAGAAATAATAATTCGTATAGTTACATAGTACATTATCAGTAAAAATTTTCCGTTGACACACTTTTACATTCTCTTCCTAAACGAGAAAGTCTTATTTTGCAATATGTTTGTGAATGTGAAGCAGCTTGTTGACAAGTTTCACGATTATGCCTTCTCATTGTTTCAATAAAGTGGAAAATGTCGCATAATCGCGTTATCTTATTAACCTTTATATTTGTCATGCATCCCAGATAAATCTTAATATAAACACTATGAAAATTTAAACAAGTATCCAATTTTTCTTTTAAAAGTACATACATACCGTTTATTAGAATACCGATGGATGCATTTTCTGGGAGATATTATTCGCAAATTGGTTCGAGTGTACGAAGAGAAACGCATAAGATATTCGCACACTATAAATAGACAATCGCAAAACAGCATTCACATTCGCGGTAGGACACTGACAAAAGATGATGTCAGTATTGACTGATCAGGAAACCTAACATTCTTACGAATGTCACACTAGTTATTTACTGGTGCAATTATCAGTGTCCAAATTTAAAAATGAGTGAAATACACCTTGCCTATTCTCCTTACTTTCAAATAAATATTCTGCTTCCTATTTTTTTTCTTAAAAATGATTGGAAATTTTTCAGATTAATAGATTCTAGGGCCAATCTGAAACTTTTTATTAGGGTGTTTTTCCTCTCGAGGGGCTGATGCACGTGGGCGTAGGTGATGCACGACTGGTCTGATTGCCACACTCGTCGTGAATCACCTACTTCGTACACTAGTATCACAATATACTATTTTCAAACCCCTGCCCCTTTCAAACGTTTCGTGGGGTTGGGAAGGCACCCCTATGACTAGACAAAGTAATAATATTGTTCAAACCCTTACCTTTCTCAATGCTATCGAATACAAATGATATATATCTTACGTCCAAGAAGTGAACACGCTCAGTGAGCATTCAGATTGACCACAACGCGTTGTGGGCGTCTCGTTTCTGCCAGAACGCGTTCTGAACATTTGGAAAGATCCACAGCGCGTTCTGAGCCTCCGGAAAGGGTCGCAACGCGTTATGCTATAACGTCCTTTCGTTCTTTCATGTACTATGTTGATATTTGTTATACAAATAATTTCTCAGTCCCCATCTTCTGCTGATCATAAATGCAATTCGAATTTTAATAACTCTCCGGCGACGCGCGAATTCTGTAGCGCCATCTTTCAGCTTTAAATCGAGCTATCAATGTGCATCCTACGCTCTAAAAACAGACTATTGACTTTCAAACGATTCCTTTTACTGTTAAAAGATTTTCCATTCAAAATTGGCATTTTTAACTGTGAAAGGATTTCCTTTGAACTTGAAGTGAAATCTATTGTCGGACCAAAGAAAGAATAATTTGTGCGTTAAAAGAAAACTTACTGTTTCATATTAGATGAGGTTATGCAGATGAAACATTGTTCTTTCAGTACACGCACCTTCCAAAGTTTTCGCGTCACAACCTCGGATTGCTAATTTTTTTAATAAATCCATTTTCTACATTATTTCGCATGTTTTTTTACTCAATTTATCAACTAATAAATAAATCGTGTGCTAAACGATATTCACTCATGCGCAGGCGCACTTTCTCCGCTAGCCAAACAAATGAAATCCTTTAATAGTTAAAGGAATTCATTTCAAAGTAAAAAGAAATCGTTTTACAGTAAAACTACTTCCGTTTTGCATTAAACGGATAATTCTTTGAACAGTGAAACGATTCTATTGATGGACAAAAGAAATCGTTTTAATTTCAAAGGACGCATTATGAAAGGTACGTAATTTTACTTTTAATAGACTGTTGCTCAGAGTGAACTACGTACACAACTCAAAATATCAGTGTAGACGCGATGTTGTTCGAAAAGAAACATTTAAGACACTGCCTTCTCTTTGCATTCCAATTTTAAAAAATCTGCGCGAGGACACATGGTCATCGCGCGCTGCACACGCCGCTCGCAAGTTTGAGCGCGCCTAAGGCGAGCGATTCTTGGTTCTCGCGCTTCGCGCTCGATAGTGCATCTACCTCGCGCTTCGCGCTCGGTCTTTGTACTTGTCCCACATTTGTGCACAGACGATTTAAAATTAAAGATCAAAGCATCGACAACTGTAATTTGGTGATTGTAAATTCTGTTTTGTTAAAGCTCCTTCGGCCTTAGCGAACGTGCATTACATTTATTTCGGTACCTTGGCCTAAGATTTTTTATTTATATATTGCAAAATAAAGTACAGATTTTATTTATTATGATTACTTTATTATTCGTTTTTTATTTTGCATTATATTTTATTCTCAGTTACCCTGAAACATGTATCATTTCAATAAATTTATATTATATTATTTATATTATCAGACAACAAGCAGACAGACCGACAGACAGACATGTTCGTCAAAACTATTTTTTCTGACTCTGGGGGTCTCAAAACGTCGGGAATTGATAACAACTGGATAGTTCCAAAATCACATGAAACTAAGACATTTCATCTAAATGATAAGAAAGTACTCGTAAAGCACCCAGCTGGATTAAAAGAAATGATTTGTCTCGCTCTTGGTCAAAACGCCGTATCGTACATTACATGCAAAAAGTGCTTTCAATTTCTCCAATAACAAGAACATCATAGCGCTTCAAGCGTCTGTAATGTTTTGTTATAATTGACTGACCGCCTTTCTTCAACATTTCTGCTCCTTTACTTTTCTTATTATTCATTTTTAACGTTCATTTATGAATAAATAACTTCGATCTAAAGAAGCTCCTACTATCTTTTTCACATTTTCTTCAAATGTACATAGGTCGTGCTAGATTTCTGGAAAGTGAAAAGAAATCTCTTGATCGAATGAAAACTTCTCTCCGTGAATTGTTTTTAAAAAATTGCTATTTTTAAGAGGAAAAAGCTTCTAGACATTTTTCATCCACTAACAAAAATTCATCCAGGCCAAACCACTAATCGGTGAGTCGAGGGAGGAAAGGATCCCCTCAAGATTTGGGCGATGTCTCCATACTAGCCGAAAACTAAAATAAAATAAAATCAAAATTAAACTGCCCGAAATTTTTCCATTTTGTAAGGGCTACCTACTTTTACGTATACGACCCCTACGGCGCCGTGCGAGCTATCAACGTTTGCGGTGATTGTGCTGCACTAAAAAATAAAGCAAAATAAAACTGTTAGGAGACAAAAATTATCTGAAGAAATGTTAAAATAGAAATTGGAGGTTCTGACTACCACACTACCGATAACCTTCTTACCCTCGTTTAAACGTCTGGCTCCGTTGATCTTATCGTCAGTAGTAAATAAACTACCAAGATATACGTACTGATCAACTTGTCCTATCCTTTCGTCATCTAAGACAACGTTGCATACTGTTTTCTCACCCTGTCCTTCAAACACCATAGTTGTAGTTTCATCTGCAAAAGCTGACACATGCATCTTCACTGTCCTGAGATCCACACCTTCTTCATCGAAGAGGGCCATTCTTAGACACTTATCCGTGAATATAATAAACAGCCAAGAGGACATAATGCATTTTTACCTAACACCTCGCCTAATATCGAAATAGTCACTTAGTTGTTCCTTTACCCTCACACTCGCTTTGCCGCCTGCATATATTGTTTTTATTGCTTTTAGGAACCATCCATTGACTTCCTACTCTTTCAGAACTTGCCAAACCTTACTTCTATCCACCTTATCAAACGATTTTTCGAGGTCAACAAATGGACAGAAAACTTTTCTTTACACTTAAGCTTTCTCCTGTGATCTGTCTCAAGCTAAATATCTGATCCGCACATGATCATTCTGGCATAAAACCACATTGGACTACCCAGATCGTTTCTTCTGTTATTTTCGTTATCCTTTGAATGAGTATTTTTGACTATATTTGCCTTACGGTACTTAGCAAGCCTTAGCAAGTACTTACGGTACTTAGCATTACCATTCTTAAAGTTCTTAATTATATCTCTAATACGAGAGGCACAGATTCTTTTAACCACGTTTTCCAATGTATCGTCGTCTATGTCGTAGTTGTGTTGCCCTATAGCTTAGCTTCCAAATAATTCCTTGAAAAAGTCTCTCTAAGCGTCTTTTGTTCCTTCCGCACCATATACCATTTCACCGTTGCTATTTATAATGCCATCTAACTCTGTACTTCTACTTCCTTTTATAATGATCATGGCCAATCTCCGAAACAGTTTCTTACTTCCTTTAAAATCAATTTCCATTTTATTCTCTTCTTCCTCTTTGATTTTACCCTTACTTTCTTTAACTAGTATTTTTACTTTTCTCCTTTTGTCCCTATAATCATTTTCTAGTCTGATTCTCTAGTCATCGCTAAGTCCTGTAATGCTCAACTTTCTTAGCTACACTTGCTTCTTTTCGTTAATGGCTACGCGGATTCCATCATTCCACTACGCATCACTAGTCATTCTTCCTACATCCACAGTACCACACACTTCAATCGCACTTCTAACAATGATTTCCCGGAACAAAGTCCATGCGCCCTCTATACAATTATGGCGTATTAGCGCCTATCAAGTAGACTTATCTATGCGTTCGCTTATCTTATTAAGAAAATCTTTTCGTATTTCTGGTTTCTGTAAATTCTCTATCTTGATTCGCGTCTACTTCGTTTTTTTGGTTCTCTTTCTTTCCCATCCTTGACCTGAGTTCATCTTTGAGACTAGTAGATAATGGTCAGTTTTACATTCAAAACCTCTCACAACCCTTCTATCTTTTACTAGCTCTCTTAGTCTTTCATCAGCAATAGTGATGCATATCGATCATTTTTGGACAAAATCGAGATTTGCTTAGGACATAGTTAGATGGAACTGAAATTTAATGGAGATCAAGAATTTGTAATGAAAAAAGTAGATCGAGACGAGACGATCATCTGGATTCTCAAGGTTTCAATTTAATCTAACGAGATTTTAGAAAATTTTTTAAATGATCGATATGCATCACTAATCAGCAACAACACAGTCAATTATACTATGCCTATCGCCGCTGAAGCAGGTGTAAAAGTGGATAATTTTATGCGTAAACCAATTATTTGTAGTAAACAGGCCCTTATCTAAACATAAGCTAACCAATCGGTCCCCTCCACTATTCATTTTCGGATCTTCGGAATTACCTAGCACCCTGTCCGTACCCTCACGTTTTACTCCAGTCTGTTTTATAGTGTTCTAAAAAAACCTCATAATTGAAAAATGGGGTTTTGCAAGTTTTTGGCGCTAATTATGATTTTTTTTTGAATTTTTGAATAGAAATTGTTTCTAATACATATCATACAACTTTCTACGTCGAAGGAAAAAGTGAGAGAGATAGAATATTATAAGAGTGTAAAATGTCGAGTTCGCAAACTAGCTGAACAATTTCATGTTGGTAAGACACAAGCATTTGAAATAGTTAAAAATAAAGGTAGAATAAGTAAATTGTGGTTTGAAAATCGGAACGAAAAACAATGTGGGAAAAATTCTTTGAGTGGTGTTGGTATCTTTGTGGATAGTTTTGTTGTTGAGTGGGTTTGCAGTGTACTAGTGAATAATGTTCCACTGTCGGGTCCACTAATTAAAAATAAAGCCTGGGAAGTAGAAAAGGGAATGGGAGCTCCTGATTTCAAGTTTTCTAATGGCTGGCTGGAAAAATTTCGTGTTAGACATAACATTTGCTACAAAACCGTTTGTGGAGAATCAGCTGCTGTCAATATGGATACACTCGACGAATAGATAAAAAAGTTGCCAAATATCATACATGGTTATAAGCCAGTCGATATTTTTAATGCCGATGTATTGAGACTTTTCTACCATGCTCTACCCAAAAAAACTGTGTGCTTAAAAGGTAAAACGTTTTCTGGTGGTAAAAGTGCAAAAGAGAGACTAAAAGTTCTTCTGTGTGCCAATATAAATGGTGAAAATATAGATGCTTTAATAGATGTTTTAAGCGACTTGGCGTAAGATATTTTCCTGTTCACTAGAGGCATAACAAGAATGCTTGGATGACTTGTGAAATAATTCAGCGAGATATGAGTCAACCTAAGATAATAATCGATGTCCTCCAGGCCATAACTGGGGCGCACGGTGCATGGTATCATGTAGCTGTTGCATCTACGAAGAACTGTTTGCGGAAGGCTGCTTTCCCATTAACTGACGAAGAATGAACAGAAACCCAGGAAATTACTGATGATGATGCTAATCTGCTTGCTGATTTGCCTCAAGCTGCTGGCGGTGCTGCTGTTTCCGCAGATAACTATGCAATCATTGAAAGGTAGAAGGACATTGCTGCTGATCTCGGAATTCCTGCTAACTCTCTCTCTCTTCTATAATTAAGAACAAGGAGAAGATTTTGGTTTCTGATGATAATTTATGTTTTCAACCGGATCGAAAGCGCATTAGGACATCTCACTTTCCACTGTTGGAAACATTGATGGTGGAATGGATGAAATCCGCTCGATACCAGAATATTTCCTTATCAGGTCCTATAGTGCAAGAGAACGCTGAATTTTTTGCAGCTCACTTAGGATACAAGGATTTCAAAGCTAGCTCTGGGTGACTAGAAAAGTTCAAAAAACGGTATGGAATTGTGTACAGGATATTAAATAGCGAAAGTGCTTCTGTTTCGGAAGAAGACTGTGAAAAGTTCCTCACTGACATTTTTCGCTAATATGTTTGGTGAAGAAAAACTGAAGTTATTGGTAATAGGAAAATCAAAGAATCCACGATGTTTCAAAGCAGTCAAGACTTTACCAGTGCTTTACGAGAAAAATGAAAAAGCTTGGAAGACCAGTTAAGTATATGAAGACTGGCTTCATAAAATTGATCGCTAGTTCCAAAGAGAAAATCGGAAAGTTCTTCTATTTGTGGATAATTGTCCAGCTCACACAAAAGTCTTGATTCAAACGCTAAAAGCCGTGAAGGTGGTTCACTTACCACCGAATCTGACTGCCGAACTGCAACCAATGGATCAAGGAATCATCAAGTACCATAAAGTGAATAACTTAATAATAATTATAATGATAAATACTTAATAATAATTGATAATAATTGGAGTGCCTGATTTGAATTGGTTGGATGCCATTTTCGACTTGAACAGAGCTTAGGCTGACGTCACTAATAAAACAATTGCTGATTGCTATCGAAAGGCTGATTTCGTGAAAGCTGAGGATGAAAATGCTGCCATACAGAACAGGACGAACATTCTGCGGATAGTACTTCTGAAGAGTGGATTGATCTACAAAGAAAAATAGGATTCACAGAAGTAACATTTGAAGATTTTCAGGATGTGAAAACTAATTTAATCATTGCTAATCAACCTGCAGACAGTGAGATCTTGGATAGTTTAAAGAAAGAAGAAACTTTGAACTTTTATGATGAGAATGATGCCGAGGATCAGGATGTACCACCACCATTAAAAAAATTCAGAGATGCTGAATTTGGTTTAGCAATTGCTCGTAGGTTTCTTTCTGTGAGGAAAAAGTTGCATTAAGCAGAAGAAAATTACCACCAAATTTATTTTACGTTGGATTACTTGTTGTTCATTTAATTATGCTTCATAATAGACATCAATACAATTACAGAAAACCACATTTTCCCTTTCCCTGATTCTTATCCCCCTATCACAATTGTTACGTTTAATTAGGCTATATTATAAACGTAAACACGGTTTATGTACGTTTATATTATTACCCTCGATAATTCGCATTCTCGATAATTCGAAGATTTTTTGGTCCCGAAGCATCATTTTATTTTATTTCTCCATTTATTTTATTTGTTAATTCATTTTAGTTCTTCATTTATTTCATTTATTAATTTATTTCAATTTATTCATTAATTTTTTTTTCTTTAATTATATATTTCATTTATGAATTTATTTTATTTATGAATGTATAACAATAATAAATAATTGATTGCTAGAGAAAGTTGCGGTTTCATCTGAAATTTTCAACATTTAGTTTACTTTGCACATAGAACGAGGTAATAATTAAGGAAATTTAACAAAAATAATTCTTTTAACAACTTATTATTGTTTATAACTATCTTTTCCTATATTAATGCTATAAGGTTGTGGATTTATCTGAAATTTTGAACTTTTTGTTCACTTTCATTCAGTGAGATAATAATTAATGCAAATTAACAAACATAAATGCTTAGATTTTTTATGGTTTATAACTATCTTCTCTTATAATAATGCTAGAAATTTATGGGTTTTTCTGAATATTTCAGCTTTTCTTTGACTTTTTAGTTAGGAACAAATGATAAATATTAACATTAATTTAAACAAAACGCCCTCAGTTATTACTTCAAGGAAAATTTACATTTATAATATGATCCGTATATAAAATCTAAAGAATATTTGAAACATGTGTTTCATTTCAGAAAAATATGTTCACAAAAAATGAAAGATTGTTGAAAAAAATATTCTCTCTATCTTCTAGTTATTATTTGTTCATAACTCGAAAGCCAAAAAGGAGTTTCAAATTTTAGAAAAAACCGCAACTTCCTAGAAAATATCTAAGAGTGGATAGTTATAAACAATAATAAATTCCTCGAACAATTATGTATGTGAACTTAAAGAGAAGTTGGTTATGAAGAAGAGTAATTTGTCTAAACAATCATTTTTGTTCAATTTTAATTATTTTTACGTCG
This sequence comes from Andricus kollari, assembly GCA_932074435.1. Taxonomy (NCBI): domain Eukaryota; kingdom Metazoa; phylum Arthropoda; class Insecta; order Hymenoptera; family Cynipidae; genus Andricus; species Andricus kollari. Next base: position 12,271 of record CAKNWW010343810.1, read on the forward strand.
ATCCCAGTGAAAGGTAGACAAAAAGTTGAATATTTCAGAAGAAAAAAACAACTTTCTAGCATCATTCAAAGAGAATATTATTAAAAATAAATTGTTTAAACAATTATGTTTCTTATCCTGAGTTAATTATTACATCGCAATAATTAAAGAGTAGACAAAAAGTGGAAAATTAAAAAAAAACTGTAACGTTTTAGTATTATTCTAAGAGAATATTATTATAAATAATAAATTGCGTAAACAATTATATCTGTTAAATTTAATTGAGCATTGCCTCGCTCTAACTGAAAAGTTGAAAATAATTTGAAAAATTCGGAAAAAGTGCGACTTTCTAACTGTATTCTAATAAAAAAATGCTAAAACAGTCATAAATTGTTAAACAATTTACGTAAACACCTAATTATCAGCAGGAAGTATTATTTTATGTATTAGAAACAATTTTTATTATAAATGCCATACAAAATCACAATTGGCGCCAGAAACTCCCAAACCCCAATTTTTCACTTATGGGTTGTTTTTTGGAACCCTATAAAATATACTTATGGGGATTATATTTATAAACTAATTAATCATTTGTATTCTATAGCAAATTGGGAAGAGAAATGCGGATTTCTTTTCAGAAAAATATGAAAAATATGAAAACATGTTCATTACTTTTTGTTTGGACTTTCTACTTTTCATGTGTATCATGAAGATGTTTTTAAGAAAAAACTAATTTTCCGCCAATTGCCAGCTCCTTTTGGCTTCGTAGCTCTTGAATATCAAGAATATTTATATTTTCATAAAATATGAAATAAGTCCACGTGGACAGAGGAGACAGGGGGCGGGGTGCGTAAAAAGTCAATGTTTGTCCAAAAGTGGAAGGGGGTCGAAAAGTGGTAAAACAATTGTCCACCTGGTATATAGACGGCCTCCTACAACTTCTTTATGTCATGTCACGATTTAAAATCAAGATAGAATTTTCGAGAAATTCTTGATTTTTTTTATCTCATGTGCGGTAAAGTTGCTCACCTCCTGAGTCATATTTTAAAATTCGATATAAAATTTGCTAAGGCAACAAATAAAAGATTATTTTAATTAGTAGAGCTGTCAAACTTTATTTTGAAATTTATTTAGTGCGAATTAATTGGTGAGCAACTCTACCCTACACGAGCGACTGTACCCCGTTTTATGGTATCCAAGAGATTAAAAAAAAAGTTTATCGCTCCTTTTTTGAACACCCGTGCTAGCGGCACATATAATTTCCGACGGTAGTGTATAATATATAGATAACAGGTCCATTATATAATGCTTTTTATGATTTTTACAATGTAAACATTGATAATCCAGAAGATTTTGTTGCGTAATAATAAGGCTAAGATCGCAGTTAGAGCCAGTATATCAGAACATATATGTTCCACATTTATCAGCTATTTTTAAAGAAATCTATCAAGAAAAAGATGAAAATACTTATCAGCTCTTTGCTCCTTTTCCTGACTTTCTTTAATTTTTTTGGTAAGTATATCAAACTTTAGACACTAAATACAATTTTAATAGCTTTAAATTGAGGTCAGTATGTGTGATAAGGCTGATTAAACAGTAATAAAATCAACGGTAGAAAAAACTAATCAACAAAAGGAAAAGCAAAGTGATTGCAAAACTAAATTCGAAGCTTTATTGATAATATTATTTACATTGAGATCTCGGGCCTTACTCAAAACATATAAGTATTGTAAATTTAGAGTCTATGGCGTAGTTTTTGAGGGGAGGGGGCGTATCCCGTACCTAGGGGTTAAGCAAAAGCTACTGGGGACAAAGAGTGGAATGGGTGGTCCAGTTCTGGTTTTTATTGTGTTGCCACAATAAAAATTGCGTTTGTACTCGGAAAGTGTACTCAGAATTATGAAATTGTACTTTCAATGAAGCGTTGCGGCAGCGCCGCATACTATCACATTTTGGCGCGAAATTCAAATAATAAATTTAAAAAAGGCTAATTCTTACTGTTTATTTACTGCGAACATCCTTTTTTTAATGAAAAAATGGTACAGTGCTAATCGTATCAAACTGTCGAATCAGTTCGGTTTCTACTGCAACCCATGATTCGACAGTTTGAT